>BJBW01013135.1:0-43524 GCA_004320125.1 Scolopax mira | reverse complement strand
TTTTTTTTTTTTTGAATTTCAGGTGTGAAGTCTACTTTTTTTTAAACACAATTTTTAATTTCTTATTACTTTGAAACTTTTCATTATCTTCCATGTGGGAAAAGTTGTTTTGTTGAATACTACTGTGGACCATGCTGTCCTCAGCATATTTTCACTTTGATAATAGATTGCCATATAATACTTAAAAATTTATTCTTTTGATGTATTCTTCCATGCTTTATATGTAATATATGAATCCAGTTTTGACCTGAGTAGGATTGATGCAATATTTGGGACTACAAGTGTTCAAAAACTTGCTTAAGAATGCTGTTATGAATACCTTGGCAAAAAATTATTAATGGCAGAAGGGCTAAATGTTATAATAATGTTCTAATGTTCTGGGGATGAAAAATTATTATGAACCAAGTTGAAAAAAAGCCTTGAAATTAAAAATCCATAGATTAGTATATACTGGAAATATAAAAGGAATTGCTGATTTCCTTGGTAAAGGAATAAATGCAATGAACCAGCAAGTGTCATTTAACCAATTTAAGGTGAGCATAGGGATGTAAAGAGAAAGTTGGCTGCAGAGACTGTGGAATGACTGAGCCTTGGGAACAAGAATCTTATAAATGTTTGGATAATTCCATATGCAATATCACCCCATCATACATGAACAGCAGTATTGCCAACTGTATGCATTTGCTCATTGTCTTGCTAAATTTATAAGGAATATAATGGATGACTTACAACTCACCTTAAGAAAGAGGAAAAAATGCACGCATTACACTAACAATAGATTATAACAGTGCTGAGAGGAATTTCATTTTCAGTAAATGTTTTCTCTATAGTAAACTGAACATTTGCAATATGTCCTGTGAAACATATGAAACAGAGACCAAAAGATGCCAGATAGCAAATTTATTTCATTATTTAATTCTTCTGGAAAAAATGGTAGGTACCTCAGAGATGTATCATTTTACACCTTCCTAACTGGTATTTCTCATTCATTGTATTGTACAGCTGTGCAGTTGTGTCTCTCCTGACCCTGGGAAACTGATTAAGCCAGCTGGTTTATGGTTTCTACTGGCTGTAGCTGAGTATATTCTGTTCGGTAACATATGGCACTTGAAAGTAGTTTGTTTGCATGGAGCTTGGGAAACAGAGTTGAGTTCATGGTGTGTTTATCTGATGAAGCATGTATTTGTCCTGGCTTCTGAACTAACTGTCTGTGAAAGTCTTTTTTAAGGCTCTTATTTACAATGAATTTCTGTATTGTATACTGAAGTTATTTTGCATCCTGTTGATGGTTCTCTGCTGACCTCCAGCTCTTTTGCTAAAGTAGGCCAGTACTGGACAACCCTCAGACGTTGTCTGTTCTTTCATTTCGTATTTCTGCCATAAAAAAAATACATATAATCTAGGTGATTTTCTGGTCTGTGGCCCCTCTGGTTTTCCTACAGAAATAGGTAAAAAAGGAGAATATTTTAGAATTTTTTTCCTTAGTCTGACAGTAAAATTCTGCTTGTGTCTTGGACTTTCTCCTCCACATACCTCTTCTTACCTTTTTGTTTTAAGCAGGTTTCTAAAACGTGATCTTTTCTATTCTGATATATTTATTAGAATACTATCATTTTTGTCATATTTGATTTCCTTTAGTTTATGTTATGAGAAATGTTTGTTACCTGATATCTTAAAAAATCTATTACTAACTTTAGTGCATACAATTCCCTTATTCATTCAGAGTACCTTACTCATCTGCATTTCAAGCACATCCAGATTGTTTTAGTGATTCTCTGCTTTTACATCTATGCCTTCAAATTTGGAATAATTTTTGTTCTCTTTTTTCTCCTGTATGTACAAAAAATTATAGCTAATTTTGTTATTATCACTACAAACAGCAGTATATCACTCATACTATGTATTTCATTGTTTACTGAGTTATGACTAGTTGATTAAATATTTTTTTCTTTTTCTTCTGTAATATAGATTTTGTTATACAACTATAATTCTCTTTTGGGGTTTTTTTTGCCCTACAGCTAATTACTAGCAAGATACATTCTAAAACTTCACATATATCTTCACTTAGGAATAATCATCAGGGATCCTTCACGTGTGCTTTCTCTAGGGGTTTTTGTCTTACTGATTTACCTTCTTTGAACTATAAATCTATTACCTCATTCTTTTTTCTCTTAGCCAATCCTTTCTATAGGATGATATATCCTTCAACATTTGTCTGTATTGATTTTAATTTCTGCAATATATTTCGGATAAATCCTTTTGCACTCCACTTCCGTTCACAACTTTGATTTTAACAATTACTTAGCATTGTCATGATCACTTTATCAGACTGAATGGAATTGCTTTTGTCTGGGAGTGTAAACTTAGTTCTCAGCTGCAGGCTGCAGTCCATCAGGTGGAAAATTTGTACAGGTAAAAAAATTCCACTAGATGTTACTCAGACAATTCCTTCTGACTTGTTTCAAAATTAAATTTGCATTATTTACTGAATTTAGACAACTAATTTTTTGGCTCTTAAACATTCACAGATAGCAGGCACAACTACGCACTGGCCCAAAACAGCTTTGCTATTTTCTACCCCCTCACAGTTACAATGCTGCCCTTTCTCACAGAAAAAAGAAAATCATTCTGTGGAACTGGAAAGAACTCTTGAATTAATTCCTCTTGGATATCTTAACAGACTGACAAAATCCTAGATCCCCATGCAATTTCCCTTGCAAATGTATTTGCAAAATCTTGTTGGCTTCTGTATCTGAGGAAAGAAATCTATCTTCTGCTATGTATTTTTGAGATTATATAAATTCTCCTTCCTAAAAGTTTTAACTCATTGTAACCAAACATTTGTTTGCATTTAAATCTCTGTTTTGGGAAGTTAGGGTAATGTAAGTTTTCTTACCTACCAGCAGTACATACAAGTTTCTTATAAATATCTTGCTTTTGACATGAGGTATTTCCTATGATCTAAGGACCTCAGTGAAATGTTGGTTAAACAAGCTTAGGTTTTTAGAATTAATTCGTTGACTGGTGTTACAGAAAGACAAAGTCACTGCTATCTAACCAGGCTGAAAAAATTTAATCTTATTATTCAATAGGAGTTAATAGTTGCCCTTTCTTCACAGGTTATTTCTTTGTACTGGAAAGAGATTTGCTGTTCACCAAAAAATTTCAAAAAGATTAAATTATTTTCCTTCAAGCCAAAACAAGATATCAGAGATATTATCAAATATCCATTAGCTTTTTTACCAGCCTAATTTTTCTTTTCAGCAATGAGACTAGAGTACTTTCTGATAGAGAACAATAATCTTCAATAATGGATTACAATTCTGCAGGCTGACTGTCCAGTTCTTTGAACAAAATGGTTGAAATTCTTTTCACTAATGTCTGAGTCACTCTCAGGAGCTTGTAGGTAAAACTGTTATTTGATTCATGTAACAAAGAATAGCCGACAGAATTACCCTTCAGGACTTGTTCCACTGCTTTTACTCATTCAGGTGGTCATGCTGATTTCAAAGAGCCTACAGAGGCCTATGCATTATTCAGTAAGTCCTGCAAGACTGAGCCTTTAAACTTTTACTGCAATACACTAAGGAGGCTTTTTTTTTTAAAGATATTTTAATTATAAGGTTGAGCAGAAGTGTTTATGTTTGACATTTGTTTCCAAAATAGCTAGACAAGAGTTGAGTTAAGCATAGTGCTGTTATCTCTTTCTTACAAGCAGAAAAGTCCAAAGCAGACTAGTTGATTGACTTTGGAGGACAAATTAAAACAAAAAATTTGGTTTTTTCACATGTCTACATTATATGCAGAACCATATGTTCTGTTTAAATTTTTGTGTCTTTGTGTAATACTGATAATAAATCAGTATTATAAGAAGACTGATTTAAGGTTCTTGCAATTAATCCCATTAAAAATTTCAATCCACCTCCCCTTTCAGTTTTAATTCATAGGTTTTTCATTGTGAGAGGAAATTAATTTATATTGTTGCTATATTGCTTGGAAATTTTTTATGATGAATTTTCCTGAAATTTGCATTCTAATCCGGACTATTTCTCTTTAGAGAATCTGATGAAAAAGAGAATTTTTTCACCACTGTGTTCTGTGTAATATTTGTCATTCTTGTTCTGGGTAAATTTTTTTTGTTGTTGAATTCTATTTACTAAATGAATATTGATGAACATTAAGTGCTAGCATAATGTTACTTTCTTGTTCTTGTAAACTTTCATTGGCAGCAGTTTATCAATATGTTGAAAGATTTTATTTTATTTGTCTAAGAAAATGAGCTTGACAGGTGTTGGTTGGTTGGCTTTGGAGATATAGACAGAAGTGTAAATATTTCTTTGTTGCTTAGCCTTTGATAAATACCTGTGTGTTTTTAATGTGATACTCATGTGTGTGCAACAGCATCTCACTTTTACACTGATTCATTGAGAGTTCTGGTTTCATCTACTTTGACTGGGACAAAAGAAGAATCTCTGCCAACTAGAGTCATGGCAACATCCTCTGTGATCAAACCAGCTGTGCTCTGCTTCCAGCCAAAGAGCAGATAGTTTTCTGTGACTGTTCTTTACAGCTTCTAATTTACTGAATAAATTCACACTATGAAGCATTACTAATGATTTCTTCAACCAAAGAGTCTATACAGCCACACGTTTGCTTCTCTCTCATATTAGTACCTGTAACCTAGTAGTTACAAAATGCTCTCCTTCTTTCTGGATGTACTTAATAGAATCAAATGTAATTTAAAGTACTTTTTATATTTCTATTCTGTAAATAATATGTAATTCTATTGCGTAAAGGGTTCAGTGCAAGACTGTTCCTATTTCCACCTGTTCTATAGCGCCTTTGCGTCAAGTTCAGACCTGATGTAAAGGTGTAGCCCAGTTCTGACAAATATTCTGTTGTGCTTATCCCAGTGTGCGACCCTTTTCATAATGTATCATGGTCTCATTTTGCACTGCTTATAGTGATGCTTAATACTAAATTGATTAAATGTCAGCTCCTCAGTTGAAAGCTGAAAAGCTGCACAACTTCTGCATTGAAGAAAATGATGCTTGCTCAATTTTGTCTCTATCTGTTGGAGTATTCAGCAGGAGAGCTAGTTAAATGGCAGTTCTTTTCCGTTGAAATGGACTCACAAACTAGTGCAAATTGAATGCTTGCTTTTATCAGATAGCCTTTCATTGCTCTGTATTCTGTGGTTTTATGTGCAGGGGAATCCAAAAGCAAAAAATCTCTACTATCTTTCATCCACCACTGCATTCTAGACTTATGTGGTTTTGATTTGGTAGAATAAATTCTGAGATTGAAAAAAAAAATTTTGTATTCTACCTTAAAGCAGTTCTGAGTTCAGCTTGTGTTTGGTTCTTCCCCTGTTTTCATTCAACTGTTCAAAGATTTGGTGTGTATTCAATGGTGAGATGTCTGTAATTACAGAGTTCACAGTTCATTCTGAAATTTCTACAATATGTTTTATCTTTGTTTCCCAATGAGTAAGTGTGTGATCATACCGAGAATGTATTTAAAAAGGAAGTCCTATTTCACTTTATGAAGGCTTTAAGGAATCATATACTGTCCTGTGACCTAGAAACTAAGGAGAGCTAGAATAGCAGAAAATATGCAAAATTTAGTACGCTACAGACCTATGCTACAGATTTTTGAATCAGATGCCTAAAGGTTTTTAATCAAGTGAAAATAATTCAGAATAAATACTTAAATTTTTTCCTGCTTCACCAATACATTTGAACTGCACCAAATACAGTGTGGGCAGTAAAAAAATTATAAGGAAGTTAATTATTGATAATCAAATAATTTATTATTAATAAACCAATTAGATTTTAGGGGATCATAATAGCTTTTTAAAATAAATGAGGAGATTACAGGAGTTTGTGTGAAGAGGAAAAAAATTTTCAAATAAGCAGTCAATTAAGTATTAATTCTTCAAAATAGGTAGCTGATGCTCTATAGCTATTACTCAGTCTGAAACCACAACACACTTCACTATATTTCCTAATAGTGCAATCTGTTCACTGATTTTTTCTTACGTTATATCATGGATAATTAGTTGATGTCAATAAAGATAATTTAATTTGAATTTGCTTGATAAGAACAGTATTATCAGACTTTTGTGTTTATTGAAAAAATATGAAAATAGGCTATTTATTAAGACACATTTGCAATGGTCATTCAATTTACTAAGACTTCTGTGTTCATTTCAGAGTAATTGTCCACATAAGAGCTTCATTTGCACAAAATTTTCAGATTAGTAATGTCTATTGATGCTGTGGAATGGAATAATCATCACCAAGGATTGGATTCACCTCACCTAATACAAGATTTCTACAATGTGAAACCATGCAATCTTTCCGTGTTATCCTACAATCCCTTTTAAGTCAATGGAGAGTGATAGGCACTTTTATGGAATGCTACGTGTGGCCCATTCAGTGGTATTTATAATATGAAATGAATCTTTGGTAAAATGACATTAATTTAATGTTTTAAGCTCTACTTAAATCCCAGAATATTCTGGTATTTTTCAGATGTCAGTTGCAAACTGCATGAGTGGTCCACCCTGATAGTGGCTAGGCTTTGTGTAGGAGGTTGGACTTAAGACATGCGGACATCCCTCCCAACCTGGATGATGTTGTGATCCTATAATTATCTTTTTCATAAGAAGGAAATTTTCATATGTCCTTGCTGAATACTCGCCAGACTGTTCAATAAGATGAAAAAAAGACAGTCAAAAAAAGGGTAAATGTGAGTGAAGACTGGACTCTTCTATTGTTCCCAGTAGTAAATAACCATGCAGATATTTACTGATCTGAGGATATTTACTTATCTTAGGAACAGACAGCACTATGTCTTTCTCTCATTTTAAATGTGTCAAAAAAAGACGAATTTTGAACCCCAGTGTCAAGATTAGGTTCAGTTCCTAGGTGGGTTTTTCCTTACCAGTCAACTTTCCGATAAAGTTCATAAATTTTTTTCATTCACTCAGCTGCTTTGTGCCTCAAGCACAAAGATCTTTCGTCACTGGTCTGTTGCTCTCATGCAAGTCTTCATATACATCTAAATAGATGACAGGATACAGGGGCATGGATGTAGCACTGGAAGGAAGCTTAGTAATGAGCTGATGCACTAGCTGACCCCTAGTGAGATGAGAAGCAGGTGAAAAAGACAGAAGTCACCTCTATTATGAGTAGTCATGAGATAACTTTAGAAAACTACTGGTGACAATTAAGAGTAAGTCAAAGGGCCTTATCTCATGTACACTGTACCAACAGTACAATCTTTATCTTTGAAGCAAACACCAAGATACAACGCATTCTCATTTTAACCACAGGCAGCTCTTCAGCCATTCTTCCCCAAGCCTGCAGCACTGCATGGGGTTGTTGTGACCCACGTGCAGGACCTCGCACTTGGCCTTATTGAACCTCATTCCATTGGTCTCAGGCCATCCATCCAGCCTGTCCAGATCCCTTCTGGGGATGAGAAGCTCTAATGTATCCCATCTGCTCGTTCTACTGATTTTAATAGTAGAGTAAGTCTATTTCATTCCAGTTTCCCAAATCATCAATAGCTGGTAATCAGTAAGATTGTAAGACTGAAAATTTATATATTTATAGTAAAAGTGATGGTGATTATCATGGAGAGCCTTCTTTTATTGATTACATACTGCTGTCTTTTAACAATAAAAGTAAATAATACAGACAGTATTTTCAAGTGAAAGCTTGGCAAAAGTAATTGAGGGCTTGACAGGGGTTTGTGTTACTCACTACATATATAATATATACTACATAACTACATATATAATCAGAAATCAGACAACAGTTAACAGATACGGTTTGATTTTCAGACACATAGACCTCTAGCAACCATGTGTGTCTGAAGCCAACGAAAGCTACCTGTACTTCCACCTTTCAGAATCAGACAGTATATTTCAGCAGATTGTAAAACCTGCTAAAGGAAAACCTTTAAACTAAGTAGTTTAAAGACTGATTTCCAACATTACAGTTAAAATGACCAATAGAGCAGGGAACTGAACCTATGCTGTGCAAACTTGTGAGTAACATTTTCTCGAGTATTCCCTCCACAGTAATTTCCTTCATATTCTTCCAATTATTTGAAACTGCAAATATATTCATAAGTGAAAACCCTTCAAAATACCACTACAACACTTAAGTTTTGGATTTTCAGGACAGGTCTCAGCTAAACAATATTCTAGTATGTGCCTTGAGTCTTAGAAGTTATTATAGCAAGTTTGCTTTACATTTTGATAAATTATTTTTATGCTAGCTATTTCATCTCACTTTTAGTATGGCATTTTTCTTTCTTATTGGTAGTTCATATACCATTGATAAACTTGTGTGTGTTTTTATCTTACTACTTCCTGATTTTTCTTTATCCCGTTCAAAGGTAGGCAGAGATGGTAAGATCTAAGACATAGGTTTGGACTGTAGACTAAGAGTCTACAATTATTATTAGTTTGGGTCGTAGACTAACAGTGCCTTATGAAACTAAAAGGAATTGAAAGAAGAACAATTCTTTGCCCTCACAGCTTCATTCTATATCTCATTTTTTTTCTGACAGCAATTACAGTGGATGTGGTACATCCTGATAACTAATTTAGATCTGTTTCATATTTTCCATATGATTTCCAACAAGCTTTTGCTTGTTCTGTGTTATCTCATCCCTGTATTACTGCGTCACAGGAAATAGAGTGTATACGATTTCCTAAAAATGTTAGCATTTAACTGAGAAGCAGGAGGAAGGGGAGAATAGATGTTACCCAAGATTATTTCAATGTACTTCTCCTCTTTTTTTTTCAGTTGTCCATCTTTAAGCATTAATTTAACTTTCACATGCACATTTGAAGAAAATCACCTTCATTTCTGGCCTTGTTTTTCACTCTGTTCACTTTGTTCTGTTTTTTCATGATTATCTACTATCTCTTTTCTTTACATTCTTTAAGGTTCCATTCATTTTTATGAATCCTGCGGCCTTTTCCTCTGAGCCATGTTCTTTATCTACATTATGTCACTCAGTAAAAGCAGTGTAGAAATTGATTAGTAGTCAGTCAATAGTTCAGCAATTGGTAGGGAACTGCTGAGCATCAAATCACTAATTTCCTTCACACTGATGCCTTTGAGGCTGGTTACCTTTTGTGAACCATTACAAATAAAGGGAGACAGAAATTGGAAATTAAATATACCTATATGTATATTACATAAAGATAAAATATCATATATTTTATATGTTTAACAAATATATATTCCAAGAAAAAAGCATATAAAAATATATTTTATCAGCATGATCACACTCAACAAGGCAGAACACAAATCACAGGGTAGAGTATATCAGATAATAAAATCTATTACTCTAATATTGAAACGTTGAGAATTTTTTTGCTGAGCAGTTGCTGAGCAGACTGCAAAGAACTTATTTAATGACTTTGAAGCAATTTTATTAATTCTGCCATTTTCTTTTTTTTTTTAAAGTTTTAAATAGCAAAAAATATCAAACATTTGCACTTTAAGTTTATGGTTAGGGTTGGAAGGGACCTTAAAGATCATCGATCATCTAGTTCCAACCCCCCCTGCCATGGACAGGGACACCTCCCAATAGAGCAGGTTGCTCAAAGTCCCATCCAGCCTAGCCTTGAACACATCCAGGGATGGGGCATCCATGACTTCCCTGTGCAACTTGTTCCAGTGCCTCACCGCCCTCACAGTAAAGAATTTCTTTCTGGTATCCAATCTAAATCTCCCTATTGCCCCTTGTCCTTTCACTACTTGTAGGCTCCCTTCAGATATCAGAAGGCTGCTATAATCTCTCCCCAGACCCTTCTCCAAGCTGAACAACCCCAGCTCTCTCAGGCTGTCTTCAGAGGAGAAGTGTTCCATCACTCTGATCATCCTCGTGGCCCTTTGCTGGACCTGTTCCAACAGGTCCATATCCTTTTTGTGTTGCGGACTCTAAAGTTGGACACAGTATTCCAGGTGGGTTCTCATGAGCACAGAGTAGAGGGGTAGAATCACCTCCCGTGACCGGTTGGCCACACTTGACTTGATGCAGCTCAGGATGCAGTTGGCTCTCTGGGCTGCCAATGCACACTGCTGGCTCATGTTAAGCTTCTCATCCACCAACACTCCCAAGCCTTCTCCTCAGGGATGCTTTCCAGCCACTCTCCACCCAACCTGTATTTGTGCCTGAGATTGCCACATCACAGGTGCAGGACCCTGCACTTGGCTTGGTTGAACTTCACGTGATTTACACGAGCCCACCTCTCCAGCCTGTCCAGGTCCCTCTGGATGGCATTCCTTTCCCTCATATTGTTGATATAATCCCCAAGGTACTATCTACCTGTATCCTTGATTCAGTTTTAGTGGTTTTTTTTTTTAGAGCCATATTTTTCAAAAGTCTAAAACTTTCAGTTTAGCCCCAGAGTTTCAGAAAAAAAATATCAGTAACTAGTGCCCTGAACTATTGAAAAATCTGGCCTTGTCTTGATGTATAACTCAAAGAGATCTGAAACAGATTGGAAAAGCTCTTGCTCAATGTGTTGGTTTTGGCTGAGGTAGAGTTACTTTTCTTCAGAGCAGCTGAAGAAAACAGCTGCTCTGTTTTCTTCAGGGAGCTATGTTTTAGATTTGTCCTGGAAACAGTGTTGATAACACAGAGATACTTTTGTTAGTTAGTTATTCCTGAGCAGTACTTATAAAGAGTAAAGACCTTTTCTGCTCTTCACTGCACCAGTGGGCTCAAGGTTGGGTGGGTTTTGAGGAATGTGGATATAGTAAAGGAGGCATCTCAAGTAATCTAAAAAGTAATCAAAGATTACAAAGATCAAAGTAATCTAAGTAATCTAAAACTGACATTTTTATTCAGTGTTATTGTTTATCAGGTACTTTTGACAGTATTGGTTTGCAAACAATTATTACAATTTGTTTGTGTGAAGAATGCCTGTGAAAGTCCAATAAGTCATATGACTCACCTTTTTCTTGAAATATGGTTGTCAAAGGCAGCTTTTGGCTTCAGGAACAAATCCCTTCTTTTCACTTTTTAGTTTCTACTGAGGCACAGATTCTATTTTATCTTTTCCCTGTGTCAGTCCTCTAGGACTTTCCCAGTTCTCCAGGCATTATCAAATGTGTGCTGGACTCCATAAACTCCACTAGACTTCTGCAAGTTCATTTCACAGCATTCCAGTGAGGCTCTTCAGGTTTCTCTTTATTCCTTACCCTGCTTTTTCACAATCCCATTTCAGGATTTGATTTTAATTCATTAAACATTCCTTTTCTGTTCTCTTTTTGGTCAAAATAGAACCAAAGTGTCAACTGCCCTGATGTACATTGGTTTTGTCATTTCTTGCAACTGACATACTTAAAAAAACTTGTTCTTCTCCTTTTCACTGTGTTAGCACTATCTCACTTTTAGGCTTCAACTTTCTAAGTGAGACTCTGCAAATCTGTACTATTATGCTAGTCACCTGTATTTTTTTTTTAATATCCATGTCCCTTGATGTAATGTCAGTTTCTTTTGTTTATATACCTTTTTTTAGCATTGACATTGGTTTTTTTCTGTAATATCTGGACTATTATAAAACTAGAATTTCCCTTCAACTCCTTTTCTTTCCTAAGCCTTTCCCATTTCTGGGATATCACACAATTATGCTGTCCCGTGCCTCCTTTTTTCAAGTTTGTTGTAACTGAATTACTTCTCTCATCTTTTTGAACTGATGTATTTTTTTCATGCCCTCCACATTTCAAAATTATTGTTAACATATAGCTCTGGGGTCCTGAAAGAATCAAGTTAATTAGTGCTAAACTGTTATTCCAGCTGCTGTTTCAACTTTCTGGAAGAAAATATTACTCACAGAAATAACTCAGTTGCTTGCTAAATCCATACTCCTACCTGTGCTGATTTTCCAAGAGGTATGTAATTAGAAATGATGGCACTTGTTGACCACCATGGTATTTCGACTTATCAAAGAGCCTTATTCTTGCTACTATTAATAGATTGCAGTGTCTATCTAATCTAGACACACAGTAGAGTCTAATAATACTAGTGAAGAATTAATTATTCTAAACAATTTTCTTTATTTTTCCTTTTTTTTTTTAAGAACTCTTTAATAAAAGTCAGAGTTTCATGTAACAGTCTACATGCACAAAGCCTACTATCTGGCATAAAAAGGGTCTTAATTCAAAACAAAACAACACAAGAAGTTGTTTGATCATTCAAGCTCTCAAAGTTATCTTGGATCTATGTTTTGCAAATATAAGATATTCAAAATAGTGACCCATGCATTCAAAGAAGAACCATGTTCTACTCATCAAAACCTTTTATTGAATCTAATGTAAGGAAAAAAATTACCTAAACCCCCCACCCAAACTGTAATACACAAATCATGTTTCAAAACATCTAAATATTGTTTATAGTCTAAAACCTTTTCTTCCTATCTTCCTGTGTTGATTTTCTCCTCTAATGAACCACTCTTTCTTATATTGTACTTTAAAGTCTTTACTGACTTGATTTTTAGTGTTAGACTTTAATTATTCCAGCTCTTAACCAAATGTTCCTTTAATCAGTATCATTTGTACAATTTTCAAGTTGTTCTACCAGTATACCACATTGGAACAGAAAATGATGTTGAGAAACCATATTAAATAAGATAATTATTAGGCTTTGAAAGAACTTAATGGAAACTGTTTCTATTTGTCTCAACAGACTTGTCTTTTTAAAACCTAGCTATAGAAATTTAAAAAGTGAAATTACTCAGAATCATAATTTGTCTCTGCTCAGCCTTTTTCAGTTACATATAACATAGTATAAAGAGAGGGTTACAGAATAAGAATTCTTGGACATGCATTAATTTTATTATTATTATAATTATTATTTCTATGTGTATTTCTATGTATAATAATAATTTCTATGAGATTGTCTTTGCTAACAGTGCTAATCCCTACCTACTTGAACCTTGTGCTTTCAGATGTTCATCTGTGTACAGGATAGCAGGGCTGTCAGTCCTCCAAAGCACATCTAGAGGTGCATAAGAATGAATTACAGAATGATTCAGATGCTCAGTTAGAGCTGCTCTGTTAATAGCTTAAGAATAGCTCTTTTTTTTTATTTTTTTTATTTTTTATTTTGCTAATGGATTTTCTCTGGCTTATATTAAATTGTAGAAAGTATCAAAACAGAAAAAATTCCAAACCTCAAGTTCTTAATTTACAAAATAAAAGACTAGGTTTTAGACTTTCACTATCTTGGAGATTCATCATCCAATTATTAATTAAAGCTCAAGGATTTTTTGGCTGGGTTTTCACTATAATTTCTGCCAGAAAAATAGTCCTTGGTGAACACTAATAAAGTCAGATTACTTTGGACTTTATTACTGCATGATGAGATTTCTGTTAGTTTTCATATAGGATTACTCCTTTGTTTACAAATGGACTTTCACTATCCCAGAACAGCCCTGATGATGTTATATAGAAATAAATCATTCTTAGACTTTTAAGGTACTATGAAAGATAACCAGTCTTGAATATTGCACATAGTTGATACCAGTGGTAAAACAGGGAGAAAGAACTCGTAAGACGCCAACACTGGACCACACTTAGCTCTTGTTCTTACATCATTTCTCGGTGACCAATCCAGGCAAAAATAAAATGAGACTCACACAGCCCAATTCAAAGAAGTTTTAAAGTGCATATTGCTGACTAGGGAAAAAAAAACAAAAACGAAGAAACAAAAGGCAAAGATTTCTGATGACATGTGTCATGATCTTTTGAAGGAAGCTTGTAATTATTTTTATTAATAAAGTATGTTTTTTAAAGAAAATGGATAATTAGAAAACACCTCAAATGAAGTAACTGTTGGAATACTTATTATTCAATTTTATGTAAATATATATCTATATCTATATCTATATATATATAAAAATATATATATATAAATCCCCCAAATGATAAAGTGTTCTGAAAGAAAATAAATAAAACACATGTTCATCTTGGACCTTGAGGCTCTCTTGAAAGCACCTTTGTAGGATTGAAAAGATAAAAAATATTCAGAGAAGAATAGGTGAGATGTAAATCAGTTTGGTAGGTAAGGACACAATAAAAAAGAAAAAAGTTATTAATTACTACAAATGGGAACATAATGTAGTTTATAAAGCCTTGGGTAATTCCTTTTTGTCAACTGAAATAGTATGTTTTGTTGTGGTTTTTGGTTGTTTGTTGTCATTTTGGTTTTTTTTATAATCAAGGAACAGTATCATCTTATGACAGTCTCTCAAACTCTTTCTTGAAAATCAATCTCTTGTATTGACTATTAGATCTGTTGAGAAATTTTTGGGAAAAAAGTGTTCTGTCCTTGAATAGCGTTAGTTTTAAAATCAGTCTTGTGACCTCAATTATTTTGGATCTTTTTCTTAATTTTAATTCAGTTTGCAAGTTTTGAGTAGAGAGAGTGCTTAATACAGTGCTTAATGCTTAATGCTCTCCCTTAACAACCAGAAAATTTATCATGTCTAATTCAGGTAAGGGATTAAAACAAGGTTTTCACATGGCATAAGTGAAAGCCCTGGATAATGGATAGTGAAGTTGCATCATGCCAAAAGAATGTCACTATCAAGAAGTAGAAGAGATCAAAAAGAAATAATATAACTGGGAATATACAGAGCACTGATACGGAATTTTTCAAGGCTAGAAGCAAATCACTGTGCAAACCTGAGCCTTTATTTTGGTTCTTCTATATAATCCCCAAGTATGATTCTACATCAGCTAAAAGTTAACACATAAACATCTTGCTAAAAATGACACAGAGGTTATAGATGAATTAACTGACTGCTTTTTTTGCTAAAAGTCATCCTGATTATCAAGATGAAAACAATTACCAGAAGACATAAACCACTTTTGGCCTCCCTAGACAAATATAAAATTACTGACTGGGAAAATTCCTTATTGTTACCAGAATCCCTTGTGATGGCTGTAGCATGACGTTCATGCTTTCAATATTTTAACACTATTCTTTATAGATATGTATTTATCTGAAGTGAGATGTATGATGGAAATGGAAAAGTAATTTTGTTTTAAGCTGAAAGGCAATGCTGGTTCAACAGCAAGTGGGCAATGTTAATTCATGAATAATGAACATTGATATACTTGCCTTGGAATTTGGAAGGAGAAGAGGGGTTGTGGAACAACCTCGCAGAAAAAAAAAAAAGGTGGTCAAGGCAAAACCAAAAAACTAATGTTATAAGAGCCTTGATAATAGTTAATAATATTACACAACATGCTTCCTTATGTAGAAGGGAAACTTCAGATATATGTTTTATCAGTCATGACTGATATGTCTTTCTCATACACATTTTCATCCCAAATTTCCCATACCTTTTTGTAAGTGGACGTGATTTGGATTGTAGTTTAAAATTGAAAATCAAGACTATAGGACAGAAATAGAATTAATATCACTTTTGGGGGTTTTGAATTTTTGGGGGGAAGGTATTTGATAATCCATTTTTCTAAGGGTTTCTTACCTTTTTCATGGAAAGTAGGAATTTAATAGTTTGTCTGGTAAAAAGCTGACTTTTTTGTTCATTCTTCATTCCTTAGATAGCTAGGTCTGGCCTGTACACAAGCTGTCTCAGCACCACAATGTGTGGACAAGTTTTGAAAGAACTTAAACACAAACTTATTCAGTATCATGAAGAAAATGTACCTAAGAGTAAGATTATGAACATAGTTCTCCCAAGTATTATTTTGTTGGTTTAAATATAAGTATTGAAAAAAAGCCACAAGTCCTTATACAAACGTTTTTCTTTTTCAATGGTTATAAAATATTCAAGGCAAGGATCGTAGTTTATAAGTTTTTGTTTACAACTATTATTCTTTGTAAAGTAAAGCTATCCATGCTTAGCACAAAATTTATGATCAAATTTATGCCAACATTGTTGTTTAAAATGAAATGAAATGTAAAATTAATGAACTAAGAATCCTTCATAAGATTAACAAATTAACAAAACTGGGGAAAATTTGGGGGTATTTTTTAAATTATATACTGTGCCTAATTACAAAGAAAACAACTAATTATAAAGATGACAACGATAAAATCTCGAATTGTGTATTTCTTTGGAATGTGTAAAGTACAGAAGAACTCAAAACCTTGAAATAACAGGTAGATGTACAGCAGAACTTTCTGGTCCCAGGGTTGCTCTGTGTGTTGCACTAATATCTCTTTACAATTAATTTTTGTCCCTGCAGGAAATTCCGGATTATGAGCTTTGTGTCCTAAACAGAATGTGAGTGTGATATGCTTCTTCTATTATATACATGGGTTATTTTGGTTTATAATGGCATATTTTACTTCTTGATAGCTTTAAAAGATGGTAGTGAAATACTAACAACCTTATTTGCTGAGAAGGAATGTTCTAGAAGCATACAAAATATATGGCTAAAAAGAGGCAAATAAAAGCAAAAAATGTCTTAAAACTACAGACCACTGATTGATGGAAGTGATACCCTGGAGACAAATGCAAAAATATCTGTCCATGAGGCTGAATAAAAAGTCATGAATGGAAATGAGATGTGAGATTAGATCAATCCTTTCAGACTTGCAATCCACATAAGAGGAAGGTGAAGAGGGAACCTACTGTTGGAAATGGTCTTGAAGTGAAATAGAAAATCCCAAATTCTTCCATCTACTAAGGGATACTTTAATGTTTAGCCTCAAAATGTTATTTTCTTACTATACTGGAGTAAAAAAAAACCAAAAAAAACCTCGCCATTACTTGTATCCTAAATTCAGGAGTCTGATTAATCAGTTCCCTGTGGAGAAAAAGGCTTAGGTAGCATGAGTCTGGATATGTTGGTTCCTGAAACTCCAACGTATTTGTGAAGCTGCGTAATTCCATAGTTATCTCAATTATTTTTTTTAAAGCTCCCCAGGCATCTTAGCTGCAGCATTAACTATTAAACTACAGTGTACAATATATATGAGTGAATTACTTGTGCCCATAATTGGAATTAGGTGCTAAGTGGCCTAAAACCAAGCTATTAAAGGCTCTCAGCCTTTGAAAAAGAGTAACTATTAAAAATTGGTTATTAGAAATAGGAATTGGCCCAAGTCACAACTGTATCAGGGATGATTCTGATGATTGAATCACAGTACTGGGAATGGTCTCTGCCACTTTGTAATTTACTAGTATAGTATATATGTAGCCTAAATTTATGCCTCTGGGTAAAATCTAATGACACCAACTTGTTCAGTGTCATAAAGCTGATACTAACTGCAGAGCAGCAGTTCTCAGAGCACAGGTATCATTTAAACCTCATCAAAATATGAAATAGCTCATTGGTGAGAAATTTAACTTAGGTTTTGGGAAATATAGCTTCCAACACCTATTTTAATTCATGTGGCCGGAGATTAGAGCTGAGATTTCTTATGAGTGTGGTTTGATCTGCAGATTACTTTAAGTTTGGGAGCTATCAGCATCTCTTTTTGGTGTATGCAACCTTATGTTAAAAAAAAAAAAAAGTTTATTAATATTTTTTCATTACTGTTAAATTTTTGGTCTCAGTCTTCCAAATATGTGCTGCATTTATTAGGATTCTTATTCATTCCAGGCATTCCAAAATTCTAAGCATTTTTTGACTCAAGTGGAGACTGGATAGCTTCACATTGTTAAAATAGATTGAAACAAAAAAATACCCTGGGAAAGGTATAACCCTTAACAAGTTACGGCTCATTGCTCAAGGGTGATGGAGAGGGGGAAAGGTGGCTATTGATATGAGGGGTAGCAATGAATAGAATGTAGGCCACCCAGCTGATTACCTCTAACTGGGAGAGGTAACCTCTAACATAACAGTGGAAACTCTCCTATGCCCCCCCAGGTTTTGACAAATCTGGTTGAAGTACTTTAAAACCAAAACCAGGTTTAAGATTAGAATTCTCAAGTGAAAGAAAATACAAATTATTTACATTTTTTTCTCTCACTGGTATCTTCCCCTTTCCAGCTTTGGTGGCTTCTCAGTTTTTGAGATGCTGAATTTTCCTTATACGTCATATACAGAGTGTGTGGAGATTGTCATCTCAGAGCATATGGAGGAAACGAAAGTTATCAGGAGTAGTAAACATGGATTTACCAAGGGGAAGTCATGTCAGACTAACCTGATAGCTTTCTATGATGTCATGACTGGTTGGATAGATGAGAAGAGGGCACTGGATGTTGTCTACCTTGACTTCAGCAAGGTTTTTCATACCATCTCCCACAGCATCCTCATAGGTAAGCTTAGGAAATGTNNAGGACCCAGAGGGTTGCGATTAGGGGCACAGAATCCAGCTGGAAGTCTGTAACAAATGATGTCCTCCAGGGGTCAGTACTAGGTCCAGTCCTCTTCAATATATTCATCAATTACCTGGACGAAGGGATGGAATGTGCCCTCAGCAAGTTTGCTGATGACATGAAACTAGGAGACATGGCTGACACCAGAAGGCTATGCCGCCATTCAGCGAGAACTGGTCAGGCTGGAGAGATAGTCCCAGAGAAACCTAATGAAATTTTACAAAGGCAAGTGTAGGGTGCTGCACCTGGGGAGAAATAACGCCAAGCACCAGTATAGGTTGGGGGCTGACCTGCTGGAGAGCAACTCTGAGGGAATTCTTGTGGACAACAGGATGACCACAAGCCAGCAATGTGCCCTTTTGGCCAAGAAGGCCAATGGCATCCTGGGGAGCACCAAGAAGAGTGTGGCCAGCAGGTTGAGGGAGGTCATCCTGCCCCTCTATTCTGCCCTGGTGAGGCCCCATCTGGAGTACTGTGTCCAGTTCTGCACTCCCCAGTTCAAGAAGGACAGGGAGCGAACTGCTGGAGAGGGTACAACAAAGGGCCACAAAGATGATTAAGGGCCTGGAGCATCTCTCCTATGAAGAAAGGCTGAGGGACTTGTGTCTTTTTAGTCTTGAGAAGAGAAGACTTAGGGGGGATCTGATCAATGCTTACAAATCCTTAAAGGGAGGGTGTCAGGTGGACAGGGCTAGTCTTTTCTCAGTGGTGGCCAGTGACAGGACAAGAGGAAATGGGCACAAATTTGAGTATAAGAAGTTCCACCTAAACTTGTCCAAGAAGGACAGGGAATTGCTGGAGAGGGTACAACAAAGGGCCTGCAAAAAGCTAGTAAAAATGGGCTGTGCTCCATTAGTCTAACTCCTCATTGGTATGATAATACAAAAAAAAAAAAAAAAAAAAAAATTCCACTCTGTAATTTCTTACTGGTACTTCAATAAATACCAAAATTATGACCATTTCCCAGAGTTATTAACTGCAAATTTATATATTAAGTCATTCTCTGGATCACTGGCATATTTGTGTGTATTTAGAAGTTGTTGATTAAATTACACATTTTAGTGGGTTTTGGAGGGCATTATCACATTTCATAGTAAGCTGATTCATTTTGGCAAGCTTTACTAAATGAGTGTTAAACTTTATTTTACAACCTGGGTATTTAACTAATTTTGTCTTTCTGCTTGCACCAATCAAAAACTGAAGATCATACTATAGTTCCCTATAGGTAGATTTCTATAGTCAAGATCATTGCACTATATTCAAAGTGATTCATGTTTTCTAAGAGTTTCTAAAAAGTCATCTGGAACTTAATGAAGTACAGACATGAAATATTTTATGCAATTGTGTAACCAACAAAAAGCAAACTAAAAAATATGCTTAGTCTGGGGTAAAGCTAAAGAATAATTCAGCTTCATAAGCTTCAGAATACTGAAGAAATCCATGATAGAGTTTGTACAACATAAATTACTGAATGTCTGCCTGATGTAAATTTTCACTATGTTAACTGTTAAGTAAAATATTAATTTGTTGTACATAACTAGTATTTCACTCGTCCTAGCAGAAATATCCAACTGAAAACATTCTCAACAGTTATATAGTTCTGTGAATATATAACGATTGAAAATTCCTATATTCTGTTATGAGTTCTTGGGGCATAAAATTTGCTATTCTGAACCACCTGTGAGTTAGAAGCCTACAGCTGCATAAAATGAATGCCGTGGATATCTCTTTCAGTGGATTGTAAAAGACTTTTAGTTTTGCATTCAAATACCAATACAGATACTAACTCTAAATAAGTTTGTTAAATTCATATTGTATGACAATAAAATGTATTTTTGAATATATCCACAGAAGAAAAGGATTAGAATGAATCTGATTTTCAGAAAGTGCAACATATCCAGAGTATGTATTCAAGGAACCCTTGAATATAAGGTTCCTCTAAAGCATGAGGATGATTAGCACCGAGAAAATTAAATTTCCAAAATAATGAATTGTCTTAAAAAAAAGGGAGGAGTGTTTAACTCCTTAAATATCATATCAAAGTAAGTAAGACGAAACCATAATATAAAAGAGTGAAGCAGATGGCAAACAGCATTGATTGGAATAATGCTAATTTCTAATTCTATATGTTGCTAGGTATTGCAGTTTCTGCTTCTGTATTTGTGTTCAAATAATGAAATATTGGGGGAGCAGTTTTGTGCAGAATTTCTATTTGGAAAAATATCCAAACGTAATGTAATAGAGGACATCATAATGGCAAACTGGTGCAGAGTCAGTCGATATGAACTGCTAGCTGAACAAGAAGTTGTTCATATTATATATATATATAAATACATTATAAATTAGCTATTATGTATATTATTGATGTATATATAAAGGTCAAAAAGTACATGAAAAAATATGTTTTTATATATATACACACCCCCCATATGTGCATAAAGTGTTGAATAAAGTGTTTGCCCCTAAGAAATAGTCTGTTTTCAGGAGATAAAAATTAGCTAGATTCCTAGTCCATTATCTCAATGTTTGCAGGTATTTCCAGTAGAAAGAAGAGGGAGGCTTAGATAAGACAGCAAAAGCTGATAAACTTATCCAAAAAAAAGGATATTTTAAGGCTGACTTCTTAATGTATCCAGATCCTTACCAAAGCCATTTCTTTACTATCATATTTATTATATCTGCAACATTTAAGGTTACAGTATTAATATTTTAACATTGTTGGTTTTCTCATAATTGGTAGACAAACTTTCTTATTGTTTATTTACATTTTTTAAATATTTGTAGTATCAAATCAGGCATCATCGAGCTGAAATTTATTTCCTCTCACATCACAGCTAAGGACACGGAGATGGGTACCTACCTTCAGACTAAGTCATCAGGATCTTTTCAGTGATTCAGTGTTCCACTCCTCCTCAGATAGCCAAGCAAAGGGTAAGGATGGCTTATTCAATATGATCTAAATGTCACTAATGAGAACTATTTACATACCCAGACTGAAGCATCCCAGAGGAGGAGGCAACAAAGGTTGTAAAACTCCCTGCAGTGCATTCTGGTTCAATATGTGCACTCAAGGCCACCAGGAATGTGAGATGTTGTAGTTCTTCATATGCACTGTGGTTGTGGCTGTCCCTGAGAGAAGTGCTGGTTGATGCTGAGGGGTTTGGTAGCACTTTCTCCCTTCCTGTAGGTGTCATTATGCAGAGGCACTGTAAGCAGCTTGCTGAGACAAATTTTCCTGGTATGGGTATTAATATTCACTTTCCCTTTCATGCATTTTCTCTGTCCTCTAACAATCAGGTTTTCTGTTCTGCTGATCATCATGGTAATTCTTTTCTCTTCTCCTTCCAGTGCAGATTCATTGGTTTTGATCATAAATGATGAAAAATGTATAGCAATTCAGATGAGCTCTCACCAGCAACTTCCACAGCTGCATTACTACTTACATACTGTCCCTGGAGAGATCTTTTATAGTACCTATGACGTGGTGAATGATTAGGCTTGCCTTTTTTACTTTGGTATCATTCTGGAGATGAAATCATACTATGTTGGATAGTTAGTTAGAGGTCTTTCTCTTGTTCAAAGAAAGATAAGGGGCCACTTACAAGAAATAATTCAAGAAAGGAATGAGTTACTGTATTGTGATGGCATTTCTGCCATTTTCAATGTAAAAAGTATTTGGTTACTTTTGATAAAGCTATAAGAACAGGTTTTATTTCAGTTAAATTTAGATGCCAGGATGTAACCTCTGGGGCAATCTCTCTTACTTGTTGATCTTCTCTCCCTTCCTTCCGTATTTCCAAAGGTGTATCTCACTGATTTGCAAGGGAACCCAGGGTAATGTGTGAAGATATTAGATACAGCAGTTATTACATGCAGTCAGATGACTCTATTATAGAACAACTTTTTCAAAAGAACTTGAAAGACTAGAGAACCTAAATCCTAGTTATTTTTTGTGACACTGAATTGGGTCTGGCTAAGATGGAGTTAATTTTTCCCACTGCAGCCCTTGCAGTGCTGTGCTTTGTATTTCTAGATAGAAAGGTGTTGCTAACACACCAGTGTTTTGGCTACTGCTGAGCATCACAACATCAAGGCTGTCTCTCCAACTTTGTCCCCTCCCCAGTAGGCTGGGGGTAGGCAAGATCTTGGGAGGGGACATATGCAGGAGAGCTGATCCAAATTGACCAAAGGGATATTCTGTACCATGTGACATCCACTTAACAATAAAAGCTAAGAGAAAAGGAGATGGCAGGCATTCATTATTGTGATGCTTGTTTTCCAGAGCAACCACTACATAGTGAAGCCCTACTTCCCAAGAAATGGCTGGACATAGCCTGCTGATGAGAAGTATAGAATAAACCTTTTGTTTTTCTTTGCTCCTGTGTACAGCTTTTACTTTTGCTTTATTAAACTGCCTTTATTTTGACGCACAAGTTTTTTTCCATCTTATTTTCTTCTCCCTGCCCCTGTACTGCTGAGGAAGTGACAGAGCACCTTGGCAGGCACCTGGTGTCTGAGTCCATCACAGTCCTTTTTGAAGACGTTCAGGAACAGACTGCTCCAGAGTGGGTCCCCCATGGGGTCAGAAGTACCGTCAGCAAATCTGCTCCAGCGTGAGCTCCTCTCTCCACAGGTCCACAGATACTTCCAGGAGCCTGCCCCAGTAAGGGATCCTCTTTCCATAGGTCACAGGTTCTGCTTAATGCCTGTTCCCATGCATGCTTCCCACAGGATTACAACCTCCTTCAGGCTCATCCATCTGCTCCAGCATGGGGTCCTCCACAGACTGCAGATGGATAACTGCTCCACTGTTAACCTCCATGGGCTGCAAGGTTAGAGCCTGCCTCAGTATGGTCTTCATGATGGACTATTGGAGCCTGGGGCACTTCTCACCACCCTTCTTCACGGACCTTGGTGTGTGCAGAGTTGTTTCTCTCGCATATTCTCACTCCTCTCTCTCACTGTAATTGCACAGGTTTCTTATTTTAATTTTCTTAATATATTATCCCAGAGGTGCTACCACCTTCAATGATGGGCTCAGCATTGGCCAGCAACAGGTCTCTTAGAGCAAGCTGGCTCTATCAGACATAGGGGAAGCTTCTGGCATCTTCTCACAGAATCCCACTCTGTAACCCCTCTGCTACCAAACCTTGCCATGCAAACCTGAAACATTGTACCCCTTATCTCCATTAATCACATATTTAAGAATATTCATTAAAATACACATTATTCACACTGTCTTCACAAACTTCAGTTACATCACCAGAAAGGAATTGCCCACACCAAAATCAAAACAACATCATCGCAACACCGAACAAAAGCAGACAATTTGGACACAATCCACACCTTGTCCCTCCACCACAATTATAACAACAGAAATTCCGCACAATCCTTCTGCTCTTTGCCCTCTAGCTGTGTTCAGCCCATTTCTTGCACAATACCTCTCCCAGTTGCTATCCTTATCTTGAATTTTTCATGTCCAACGTTGAGACTGTGGTGGGTTGACCTTGGCTGGACACCACATGCCCATCAAGCAACTTTGTCACTCCCCTCCTCGGTAGGATGGGGGGAAGAGAAAATAACTCCATCTCAGCCGGACCCAATACAGACATGTATAGCAAGCTCACCCTTTTTCTGTGGATTACTCTAATAATCAGCAGCACTGGGTGATGTGAAGGAAATTTCCCTGACTATGGTCCAGCTGATAAGTATTCACACCACAGAGTTACAATGTATTATAGAAATGTGGTATTGTACCTTAAGGTATTGTTATGTTTGAACAATTTTCACAGGTTGTATATTTTGTGTCCTGCAGTATCTGGTCTCCACGGAAGAACACTATATAATGTAATATTTCCATCTCAGGAAGACATACTTTGTTAAACTATGTTGCATTTTATGGTGTAGATATGTCGTTATATCAGGCACAATTTCAATAAAAAAGTTGGAGTTAGAATTAAGAACATAAATAAAAGTTAGATCCAGTGAAGAGTTAAGCCCCTTCATAAGGTTTTTCATCCTTTCCAAATGTACATGTTTAAGATAGATGCAATGAACTGCCATCTGTCTCTTTCTATTCAGAGCAGATGACTAGTTCAAAGTATGTGCCAGACTGATACATAAACAAAGACATATTAAATAGATTTCAAGAAGAGCTTAGGCTTTTGATATCAAAATATATTGTACATATAAGCTTCAACTTCTAGACTTGTTGAGAAGTGACTCAGTCCTGACTGCATCTAACTTACACATTATCAAAATCTTCATACTAAGCAACTCTTTTCTCATTTTGACTGACAGGCTCATGGGGGTAGAATTGGAGAAAAAATGCTATGTGAAAGGCACTGAAAGACTCATTTGTGTTGTGGTACATAACTGCTATTGAAACTCTGAAACACTTATGCACTTGATATCTTCCCTAAATAGGCATCTCATTTCAATAGGCTCTTTGGAAATCAGACTAAGTTTTCTTTCTCTTTCAAGAGTTTGGATGACCTGGTAAGATAAATGTGGAAAAGTAAAATTGCACCAATTTTCTGTCCAAAACCATCCCCAGACTAGAAAAAATGATGAGGGAAACTCCTACAATTTATTAACTCTCACCATCAGCTAAAAAAAGCTTCATGCAGCATGGATCAGGAAACCCAGGAGCACCAGTTAGTAACAAAAATCCTCTGTAAAACTTGTCTATTACCTCTCAGGCTATAAAAAAGTGGGGAAAAAAATGCCTGGAAGGTATTTTTTTTCATTTTCTCAGTTCTTAAGAGGGCTCTGAAACCCATCAAAAGATTCATCTTATTGTAGACATTATGTTATAATTTTGTCTAACTTGTAAGTCTTCAAAGTCTACATCTTACATCGATGCCTACAAAGACACCTACAATATAGGCAAATGCAGCTGAGCTACTTACTGTGAAGTCCCTTTATGGGAACTGAAAAGAATGGATACAATTCCTTTCTCTTGTTTTAAATACAAATTTTAGGGGGAGGTAGATGACACCTTCACAGGTGACCTATGTCTATCTAGTGTCTGTAAAGGGAGCTTGTTTCACTATAGACTTCTGCATGTGATCTGATTAGTCCCATAACCTGTGTAGGAAGCCAATTTATAAAAAAATATTTTTAAAATTATTTTAATAGCTTCAGACTCTAAACTGGCATTTTGTCTTTGCACTGTGATGCTTTGAACTGCCATGTAAAATCTTTTGCACAAAACTATTTGTTAGAAGTGCTGTTAGAAGTACTATTAGAAGCATCATTCTGGTACTAAAAAATTGTTTAATGGTTTGTTACAAGGCATAGGTAATCTACTATATAACCCTTTCATAGTAGTATCCTAAGGAAAACTTGGCATTGCTGATTCAGATATAATAGCTGTGAAGTAGTATCACACCATTTTTTAGTGCTGTAAAAGGTGTCATCTTCAAGATGAAAGGCAAAAGTGTAGCATTGATCACAAGCAAGTACTAAAAATCTAGTCACGCTCATATTAGCTATCTAAGTAAGTCATGGCAGCCTGTGTCTGTCCTGATAACAAACCATTGGAGGGTAACCCGCTCTAGACTGTCGTTCAAAGCAGCTACTGCAGCGGTCGCAGAATCATAGAAATGCTGGTTGTAAGGGATTGCTGTAGGTCATGCAGTTCAGCTACTACTTAAAGCAGGACTGTTCCCAATAATAAATCAGGTCACCTGTGGTTTTATCCTAATGAGACTTAAACACCACTAAAAATGGAGTTTTTTCTTCAGTTGTTCTACAAACCTACTGCAGTATTGCATTACCCTCCTAATGATTAATATTTTCTTAAATGTGTAATTGGTACCTTCTAATCCACAATTTGTTTTCATTCACTTTGTTTTTACGGTCATTTGTTTACTGAGCAGGGATTTACTCTCTTGTCTTTAACTGCCCTTACGGTATCTGCAGCTCAACTTTCAAGACCCTCCCAGACTGCAAGCTCACCCTTTAGTCTTGTTGTCAGACAGAACAGGCACAGCTCTGTCAATGGCTGTTTTTATTTTGAAGACTGTGAATAATGGTCCAGGTGATGGAGATTAATGAAATCATAAGGCTGGAAGTAACCTCACTTAAATTCTCCATTCTGCCCCAAGTAAGATCAATTGCATCTATACCATTCTTGACAGATTATTTCTCTAATCTAAACATTTCCCACGACAGAGATTCTCTAGCTTGGAAACAAACTGAATTTTTTAGTTAAAATTTTTAGAGAGAATAAAATTTGGCAGGTTTCTGGGCCCAAGGGATTTTCTTCTGTCACCACCCCATAGTTCCAAGGCTGCTGAATTTTCATGCCCCTAGCTCCAGCCAGTAGCCAGGATAAGCCCATCCTCTCCATAGATACAAACCTTACAAACATCTTACACAGCAGTCCGCAAATGCAGCACACAGAGCTGTGCTTATGCTGCCACCCACATTAATCAGGAACACACACACACACACACAAATATATAGACACACGGTCTCTATCCTGTACCTGGTCTTACACATTCAGTCCATCCAGTTCCTGACTTTCTGACCCTAGTCTCCTCCAGCTGCTGTGACCCATAGTTGGGGCCCCTCAGGCAACAACCTCATGGTCCACAAGGTTGTCGCATAGATTTCTTCTCCTTATCTTGGTTGGCTTGAAGTTCTCTAGCATTTATACATAGAGCCTCAGATAGGAAATGCATTCACCTTAAAGATGAGTTAGGTTAGAAAGGTATTTACTTAACCTAGAAAGGTTAGAAAAAGTATTTATTAAGAACATAGGATAGACTGGAATAAATAGGTTCAGGGCTGTTTACAGGCAATTATGCCCTCTTATCACATCTTTCCTCATTTTTTTTCCATAATAGTGCCTCACTTATCCAACCTGAGACCTGACTTTCCCCCTTTTGGTTCTTCCCCTGAACATGTTTTACATGTTCCTACAGTTCCCTTAAAACAGCTCATAGTAAGTTTTACATAATCTGTGTATTGTCTTCACACTGCATTCTAAGATAAGTTTAGGCAAAAACATCAATAGGAAAAACCTTAAATAGTTTTGATAACCTTGTAGAGACATTCTTTATTTGATGCATTTTTTGGGTGGTTTTAACAGGAGGGGACAGTGATATTATTCACTTCTGATGGTTGCTGTAGCAGCTTATCCAGTGTGATCCTGGTTAGGTTAGTATAGTTTGTCCACCTGTTGTTGTCCTTTGATCTTTGCCAGCACTTTGTGTTCACTGTGATTAGCATTTACTCACATAACCTAAGAGAATTCACAAACCATGGAGAAGCAGGCAAACATCATGAGATACATTACAGTGAACTGTAGTCAGTAAAAAGATGATGATGTGCTGAAGAGTTTTGCAGGCTTGCTTTAGATGGCATGCCTAGAAAAGGTTTTATCCCAAAGGTATGGTTCATGAACTGGAAAACAGAAGTGAAATAACATCACGGTGAAAAAGAAGCATAAATAAATTGAACAAAATCCAAATTCAATGGGCACTTCAGCCACTGTCTTATACATGGAGAAGCATCATTCATTTTTAGAGAAGTATTTCCAAAATCAATACAAAAATTATTTTCAAAACTTGTCCTAATATACAACATTTTACAGAAAAAGGAGTGTAAGAATGCACTGAACTGAATTTACTGCCAGCTGAGTAATAAGCTGAAGATCATAAAAACAGTGCTGTATCTTCACACTTAAGATAGCTTTCACTCCTATGCAAACCTAAACTAGCTAATCAAATTACTTAATTGTTCTGACCCTTAGTCTTGCCTTCATTCTAGTTTTTTTAATGTGCTTTGTTGTTGAATTTGAAGTGATCATTTAGGCTGCTTGCATTCCATGCAAAATGATTATATTGGACCCTCTCCAGGGCATATTATATTTATACATTTTCTGCAGAGCATTCACCACCTATTTAAGTGCATTTTGTCATTTTTTTAAGTAAAACTAAATGTAAATACCCAGGTATAAATTTACTAGGTTATTTTCTAAACCAATATTAGAAATAACCTTTTTTTTTTTTTTTTAAATTGGCATCCTGTTTCTATTGTTCAAAATTATTTTTCAATCAGAGCACAGAAAGTGCAGAGACTCACAGAAAATGAGTCAGGGGAGAATATTCTAAAATGGAGCTCCATTTAGAGGATTCAGCAATAAACACAAGGGTGGGTTTTTTTTTTTTATTTAGATATGTAGACTCAATTAGCATCTCATTAGCAATAAGCTGTATAAATAGGCATGTTCAGCAAAGAGGGAAAAAAAGTCAATAGTCTGCTGGCAGCCATTCAGTATCCCAGCACCAAGCTTTCAACACATACAGAAGCTCTAATTAGAAACTTGTCCATGTGCATGCATCACTCATTAACTGCCTCTTTACTGAAAGGGAATAATGAATTGAGCCCTTTAATCTGACATTAATAAATTGCCACCATTTTGGGAAGTATTTGAATGTAAAATGGTGATGTTCATTATCAAGATTATGTTTGATAAGTTGGGTTTGTTCTGGCTCATTGAGAGGGGTAATTTTCAAACTGTTAGGGCTCCATCCAAAACATGAGTATTGATGCTTATGGCTTTCCACACAGAACTTTAAGCAAGAGTCTGCATCTATGAAGACCAACACTATAAACTACAGATGCATATATGACGATGTTATCACATGTTTCCTACATCTTCTGGTTATGCATGCAAAAGTAATTGAACATGATTTTAAGGTATGCCTTAGGGAGAAAGCCACTCATGTCCTGCTTATAATATTTCTTCTGTACAAAATGAGTCCTTCAGAAGAAATTGAGCTCCATATACATGGAAAACATACGACAAATACTTTGGGCCTAGGCAAACCACCTGTCCCTAATTGAGTTAGTCTCTTTTACTAGGTTTTATTTCCGCTGTGTTTCACCATTTGTCAAAACAAATAGGCCAACTGGACTATGATGATTCATAAGTATGGCAGAAGACACCAGTCTCTGGATCTTGAGCCAACACCAACCTGTGGATCTTGAGACACCCGTTAGTCACTGAACAAGGGCCAAATTTGGGCTTCTTAGAGTTACATCAAGCCACTTGTGCGGCTGTGCAAAGACTGATAAGCGATCTGGTCCCTTCTCTGGTACAAAGTTAGTCTAACCCCATACTTCAGGGGAAGATGAAGAAAACTTTACAATTTTCCAGTTATGAAACACTCTCAGAAATCCTCCACTTCAGCTCTAGTTATGCAACGGGTATTCTTTGTATCCCTAACTATCCATATGATCACCTTCATGTGTGGGTTCACATGGCTGATTACTGAACCTTTGTACTAAAGGACAAAACTGATAAAAAGCAAGTTAATAAAACAGAATTGTTGTAGTATACATAAAAAAAAGCAGATAAGTCTGCAGGGCAGGAAGTATAATTACTATATTGCCCGAGTTAGAAGCAAGTAAATTGTATTCATGCCACACAGCTGTAAAAATTCACTTACCAAAGCTGTGAAATAGCAAATATTACTTGTTGACAAAGTAGATGTACCCAACAGGCAAAGAATTATCTGTCAAAATTCAAAAGCCATATAAAAAAAAACCATATTGCCATGTCACAACTACCTAGAAAAAAATAATTAACAAAGTCTTGGAGAAATATTGTGAGAATAAAATGGGAGAAAACTGCTTATCTACCTTTTCTTAAATGTCCTTAGTTGACCACTGGTTCAGTAGAATGAATTAAATAGCATATTCAAATATGTTTATTGGAAACCATGTTTTCAATGCTGTGGACACAACAGGCTTTTACCAATTTGTCTTACACAATTCTTCTCTGTTTTTAAACATCTTTTCCAAAGAAATAACATTACAGTCATTGTCTATATTTTTCTTAATAACATTTCCAGTCTCTGGAAATAACTGTATATGATATGGTCTTCTGTACAAAGATTTGTTTTCCTCCCTTCCCTCCATGTGATAGTGTTTATTATATATCAGATATATTAAAGAGCAGTTTCCCTATATTGGTTTATATTGTATTAAGTATTTTTATATCTCTGTAACACCAGCATGGTCTAGGTCAAACGTTTCTCACATAAATTCATTTTGTATACTGCCTCTGCAGTGGACTTTTACAAAAATGATGCCTCTATATAAGTAAGGATAGGGGTTTTTTTTAGGGATTTAGCATATCTGAATTAGATAGAAAAGAAATGGTCTACACCCTTTAGACTATTTTTTCAGCTATCATAAAGCTATTGGATGGCCAATATATAATATATATATAATTATATAAAATTGAATTTTTTGAATTGGGTGATCCACAAGACAGAATTTGAACTATGAATGGGAAAGAAGGGAGTCTGCCAAATTTTTCTTGCCAGCTAACATCACCTCTAGTTTTTTTCTCAGCCTGACTTTGATATATAGACTAGAGGTTTCTTGCAGCAAGACAGTCTGTTAAACAATGAACCTCACATTCTGTGGAGCTTCAATTGCACTAATCTAAATGCAAACATTAAATATGTTTAGCTTACAGGAATGATTGATTAACTCAGAGAAGATATTAATGGAAGTTACTTAAGATCTTTTAATTCATCAAGTAGTTTAGTGTAATTTGACATACCAAGTAGAAACTAGCAGTAACTTTATGTAGAAGTTAAACAACAATCATACTTGGCTTTTGTTTTACCTAAGTCAGCTAATATCCCTTCCCAGAAATATTTTGTCCTTGGTTTTGAAAGGTGGAACAGGAGAAAATGCTATAGATCTAAATTCACCATAAGTCAATATTCTTAATTAAAATCTATTTCACTAATCGTCTGTCTAATCCCTGGCAATGCTTTATCTCACTGAAGACTCCAGCAGACATGTGACAGGATTAAAATCAGACAGCTGAAGCAGAGACAACCAACAGTCAGTCTCCCACCTTGCCCTTCTGATAGATGCTGCCTGATGTCTTGGGAAGAAATTTTCTAATCCAATATGTTAAAGAAGAAATAAGTTTCTAAAATAACATACTAAATTGAACTTATCCTAGTTTCTGCTTATGAAAGTGAGAACATTAGCAATGAAAGACCTGCTAGACAAATAACTCAAACATCTGTATTTTTGTGTAATAGCATCTGTGAGTGAATGACAGAGATGGCCAGTGTGTTAACAAATTTAGCTATCTGATTTCCATCTGCTGCCATATGGTTTTAGACCTGTGAATGAAATACAGTGCTGGTGAAAGGCTGTAGAGGCCCAGTCAGAAAAGTGTATTTTTTGTTGTGTGTATTCTGGCATTAGACATCTTCTGGTTGAGGAATCCTGTATTGCCAGGTCTGATTACTTAATCCTAACTACATATATTTGAGAAATGTACTCAGTAATTTCCTGCCCAAGATCCCATGAAAATTTAGAGAGACTATACACAAACATTGATATAATTTCAGTTATAAAACACAATGGCTTCCTAAAGGCCTTATCTTGTCATGATCTGTCTTTTCTTCATCTGACACCTGATCCCAATTCCAGTGAATTTTCCTTTTGCATCAGAAAGAAGTTGGATTAGACAAATACAGATATCTCCTTTGTGGATGAATAGCTTTTCTTTATATGAATCATAGCAATGTTTCTTTTTATTGCATATCATATTTCTAACACACACCATCAAAATGAAATTGTTTCTTCCAGAGAACCTTTAGAGGAACTCATCAGGCAAAATTTAGCTTACTGCAATGTGGGTATCTATATTTAACCTTGCCATTTAACTTTCTTTATGGAAAATGAAGAGAAACCAACATTTCTAAAAATGCCTACTATTTATTACATAGGAACTTTATTATTTATTTACAACCTAAGGTAGACAACTACAATAGATAAAATGAAAGAACTCCATAAATGCTTATTTATCTTCATGAGTAATAAAAGTCTAGGATGACTAGTTGAGATATAGGTTGAGATAATGAGTTTATATTATAAAGTTCAGTAGAAGTGTTCTGCCCTATTGATAAAAATATGTCAGTTTAATGTCACCTACCAGTCGATGTTTCCTCTGCAGTCAGAAGGAGGAAGTCAGCACCTCCTTAAGGCATTTCATCTCAGAGATCATTGACACTTCTTTTAGGGCAGGATAAATTGTTATACTGGCATCTGAAAGCCACTATTTATTGCCATTGTCTTGAAGGAATCTAGAGAAACAGCTGAACACAGCATTTCAGTTTCAGTTTAATCTTATTCATTCAAACTTTAATGTTTACTATTCAATTTTTTTAATGACTTTCTATTTGAACTCCACTTACATGATTCTTTAATAGTGCTTCAAGACTTTACACAAATTATCATAACCAGACTTATTGTATGAAAGTTGTTTCTGTTTTTTTCTGCACTCTTATTAGTTTGTATCTAAACAAACAGAACAATGGCAAAATACATGTTCAAAAAGAAGTATCTTCCAAATGCTTTTTCAAGTAGTTAGTAATTTGGGTTTTGTCCAACTTTTACTCAGCACATTTGTACTTATTTGATTCTCTGCTAGATAGTGGCTAAGCTACTCAACTCTGCAATCAGAAAAACTAGGGATAAAGACAACTTACACATAAAAAACATTGTATTACTTGTACTGTTATGTCCCTGGCATGGGTTTGGCTGAGGTGAAGTAGAACTATACAAACAGTTCCCAGGACCAATTTGAGAATTAATATAGATTAATATCAGGGGTTATTCCATAAAAGTGTTTTGGATCCACCACCTTATTTTGGCTAGTAAGAGCGTTTAATAATGTGGATGTTGCCAAATCATGCCATGTGGGCTGCACGGACCCTGTCTTTTTTTTTAGATTTAACTTTTGCAATGTATGCTTATTTAAGAACAAGATGCATCCAGGAAAAGAGCATAGAAATTAAGATATAAATGTAGTCTATAACAAATATCTGAGGAACAGAGAACTATGCTTACAAAAATGTTTCTTGGACTATTTCTTTAAAATAAGGATAAACAACAAGGTTAAAAAATTTGATGTAACAAAAAGGAGTGTCTAAACCACCCAATAACTAGCAATCCCCTACTAAAATGTTTGCTCTGGTTTCTGCTCTGGAATCATCTGATATATATCAGTGTCCTAGTCCTAAGTTTGTTTAAGATCCCTGGTCCTTCCTGGGAAACTGAATTCATATAGACACAGAAACATAAGAAACTCAGGCTGAAGTGGAGATAAGCCAACTTGTAATAAGTATCAGATTAGTTTGGAAGAGAAGAAGACAAAGCTTGGTTGGGAAAATGCATGAATGTGCCATATTCTCTGATCCTGGGAGCAGTTTGCTGTCTTGGGACAACCCAGACTTCTTGTAATTGTCTTTTTGAAAAGCTGAATAAGGGCTAGCATGCTCCTGGTGCAGGAGAGTCAGAGATGTATATGCACAATCATCTTGCTCTCAGAGTTGCAATTCAGGACCAAGTGAAAAGGAAGGGTAGAGGAAGGAAGAACAGTCTGAGTCCTAAAAAAGATGGATGCTCTGAGAATTTAGGATAAACATTCCCAAAATCAATACTGATATGATGCCAGTGGTTCTCACGTATGGAGGATGCTCATCTTGGTACATCTGGATTACCACTGTACCACACAAAAGGTAAAGATGTTTTCCATTTGATTCCTGAACCTGGCTAAACAGGAAAAGATCAGACAGCTCTTGCATTTCTGAAATGTTTTACGTGATATTGTAAATTTATTCTATTCTTCAAAAAATTAAGGAAGGAGGCAATATTTAGTCAGTCCCTCTCACAACCAGTATTTGTTTTCATATTTGACTATTCAGATTGGTTTAATCAAGTGGGAAGAATAGTCAATCCTATTTCTTGCTGCACCTTTGTAACCAGGGCTTTCAAGTTGACAATGTAAAAATGTGAAGAGACCCTCCATATCCCTAGTCAGCTTAGACTCTCTACTGAAACAATTTGAAAGTTACACACTGAATTCAAAATAAATTCAGAAAAACAGATTTAATTTAGAGGAAATTATATTGTAATATGAATCTAGAAATAGCTGAACTCACTGGGCAAATTGTCTTTATATCAGTAAACCAGAGTCAATTTTATTGCAGCTGTGACAGTTTCACGTATTAAAGAGAAAGGGCTATTTAGTTTGAGCATTTTCAAACTGTGAAGAAAACATTTTTTGAAAAGGGGCAATCAGGCAAAGTTCAAAAAATTTTCAGTATCATAGAAAATTTGTCTTTAATGCATTATATAAGTTTTAACTAGGCAACAACTTTTTAATGAGCTGTCAGTTGAAATATATTAAATTGTAGGAATGACAACGCTTTAGGAAAACTTAGAAAGATTATATAAAGTGAAGAAAAGGAGACTTCATGTGGGTAACTTAGCACAGTCAAGTAGTATAGTCTTCAGTCTCATTTTTAAAGAGACTCATTTTTCCTAGAAATTGTCTGTTGTCCTTCAGGTCAAGAATTCAAAGTAATTTTTAGGTCAGAACAAAAGCAGAAGTGTTTTTATAAAAAAAGGCAAAAGTAACAGCTGCTACAGATTTGAAGAAGTGACACTTTAGAATGCTTTTTAAACTTACCTCTTGAGCTCTTGAAAAAAAATCTTATGTTTTCTACCTGGAGGCTAGGATTCATTACACTAACTTTAGCAAATTTAAAGTTAAAAAATGGGTCTATACTAGTGGTCTTGGATCTCTTCAAAGCTAATAAAAAAAGACAAAAAGGTGGAGAACTACTCATCCCACTTATCTTAAACACCTGGTTAGGATGTAATGAATATCCTTTTCAGTGTCAGTATATATTTTTTGGACAAAGTTACTTCTTCTGTAACTTTGCAGCTCTAGTGATTCCAGTGCACTTGGTTTCTACAGGTCAGAATAGTGGAAAGCACGCTTATAAACCATTTATACAATTAGTAATTCAGCAAAGTAAAATTTTCTATAGCGCATATTAAAAAGGTATATTGCACATATATGTATGTACCATTTAATTGGAAAATATATTTTATACTGTCTTTGGCATTTACTTAGCTGGTGTTGTGCACACAAATTGGTTTGGACATTGCTCTTATAAATAATAATTATTTGTTTAGAAGAGGGGTTTACAGCATCTTTGTGTACTTCTCATACCTTAATTGATAGAACAATAATACAACAGAAACTTAAAGTCTAAATTATTTTCTCTTTTCCTTAATATAAACAGTTGTAATCAAACCAAATTGGGAGGGAGGGAAAGGCATAGTGTATAAGCAAAGTATCTGGCTTTATGAACTTCTTAAACCAAATTAATTCATAGGTAGTATATTAACCTTAAAATCATCTTGCTCAATGTCAAGAAGCTCAAGCAAACCCATAAAAAGAAAGTTTGTGTGATTTATAGAAAGAATATAGACTGCAGACTTGATGCTTTTATCTCTTCAGAAGCAATTGTTTGGAGCATATTTTGTATTGCCTTGGTTATTTCAAAGAAACTGCGTAGCTTTGGTTATTTCAAAGGAACTTTCATACAGTGTAGTAAACAACCCTTCCATGGGAAAAAAAAAACAAACCACAAACACAAAAAAAGATGCTGTTTTGTGGTTTATTTAACTTTCTCTGTAGATATCTATGAAAATATTTATGACAGTTCTGAGGATGGCTTGGTATGGGCGGGCACTGTCTTCAGGCTGCTTAGTTGGAATGAACTTAATTTCCTTGAAGAATACCTTTCTTTATTTAAAAAAAAAACCCACCCACATAATAATAAAGGCAGACATTTATTTCAAGTGTTATTATGTCCATATCTTCCCCCATCATTTCCCTCACATTTATACTGATTTTTTTGTGTACCTACAATTTTTGACATGGTTATCCTCAGAAGGCCTTGATAAAGTAATGAAATACAAATGCACTTGTTTTATTAAGATGTAAAGTAAAAGGTTACTTTCTCATGCTATATGGAAAGTTTTAGACAGAAAAAAGACTTAACTATAAACTCTTTTCCAGTGTCATAACCATAGTGTCATAATGTGTTTAAAATTTTATTTTCAGTTTTTCTTATAAGATTTTAACTTTATTTCAGACTGTTCCTACAGGCATGCTATTAAAAATACAGTCCTTATTTTGTTGGAGTTGTTTGCCATATGGTTCTGGTTGTAAATTATGCTCTGGAAACTCAAGAAGTAATGAGAACCATGAGTAAAAGTAAAATTTTAGAAGTAGTGATCATCTTCAGAGAACTCACAGGAATTCTTGGTGATCTAGATGTGTAACTGCTACAAGGGAGGACTCAGGCCTTTGTATACAGCAGATTCAGTTCACTAAAAAGGAGATGGATGAAAAACAGATTCAGAAATAACATGTGTGTACTTTCAAAAAAAAAAAAAAAGATTTCATAAAAGTTTATTTAGAGTAATAGACTGCCTGAAAAGCATACAAACTGATATTGGGGTATTGGAGCCCATTCCCATCAGTAATTAGGCGGTGAAAGAGAAATTCTAGATTACCTCTAAAAACTTATGCTTTTTTTCCCCCAAAGTTTACAGTGATAGCCTTCAAATACATTAGAGAAACAGGGATCAAAATGGAATATAAATGGGTAAAAAAATGTGGAAACTTTGATGCAAAGAGCTAAAGAACATTGAAAAGTATAAAAATTGAGGATATTTAAATGTCTGCTTCAAAGTGGCTTGCAGAGATTCACTTTATGGTCAATGAAAGAAACAAAAACAAAACAAAAAAAGAAGATTTTTAGGGATGTACTTTTAGGGAAAGTACATCTCATCCTAAAATAAATGTGAAAAATATATCAGATAAGCTATTTCTCAGGTGCTCCATTTAATGTATGTTTCTGTAATCTGTACCTAAATTATCTATGATGTGCACTGTAAAGTAGGACTCAGCTGCAGGTTAACAAGCTCGGCTTTATATATCTGCACAAAGGTATGCTATGTGCCTCCCATTCTCAGCGATGAAGAACTCATTAGTACAGTGAATGGATCTTGGAAAATAATTCATATTATACAGCAGACTATGACAGTGTAATTAATTTGTTTAAAAGGAATTATTTAGTACTTCTTGAGATGCTGTGATTTTTCCAGGATATTCACACAGGGCTCACAGATGTAACAAAGAAATCATAGGAGACCAAAAATCTCTAGGAAAGTCAGTTAGAGAAAACATTGTGTGTCCAAGACCAATTTAAAATTACACTAAATGCTTATGTTTAGGAAACGGAATCATACCTCTAACAGAATACAGCTGAATATCCATTTTAGGACATGACTGACACTTGATTCAAAATTCAATTCAGTCATCAATCCAAAGGCATAAAATGTCATTTGAAATGTTCTACAGCTCCTGGCTTCTTGTCTGCCTCTCCCACAAGGCATCCTCATCCCATAGATATTGAGCTGTCCCTGCCAGTCCTGTACAGACTCACATGCACTTCATACAGGTATAGATGGTTACATATAAAGCTCTATTTGGGTGCCTCTATTCAATATTAAATTGAATCCCACCATAGATGTCTAAAATTTGGTGAAATGATCCATACTGTCCTGGGTCTGTCCTTCCTTCTTTGTTACCCTCAGTTCTGAAGTATAAAATTGAACAAATCTAGATGAAACTACTGAGCTATTTGAATATAATTACCTCTAAAGTCTACAGAGATCAATGCCTTGCTTTCAGATGAGTACATAAGGAGACTGATTAAAAGGGAGTTTTTCAACTTTGTTTAAATAGACTTAATTTCAGTAATCTTTCATTTGCCTTTTCCCTGACTTCACTTTTGAATGGGTTTGACAAGATTAAATTTTTTTTTTCTTAGAAAAAAATGTCAAGATTCACTATGATTTACAGTTTTTTAGACCTTCATTTAATTTTAAAGTAAATTTAGAGTCCAGATGAAGGAAGATTAATTCCATTTCAGCTTATGAAAATTTGCAAATATATGTTTTATTTAAATCATGCCTTTAAATCTCATTATTTTTAATAGCACTTATACATACTTGTGTGCTTCTGGATGTAATTTCAAAGTGTAATTTCTACTGAACATACAAAAACAATCTCCTAATGTCTTTCTTCTTCCAAGTTTATATTCTCTTAGTGAGCATTTTCATTGAAAAAAAAATGTATGCAGATGAACAATTTTATTGTTTTGGTTTGAATGATTTCAGGCTTAAGGTCTCTGAGTAAATTGCAGGTGCAGATTCAAAGAAGTAAGTGATTGGTACAAATTTAAAGCCACAATTAGAAACTATTGAATAAATATGAGTTCTAAATTGTACCAAGAATTCAGGATGTGGAACATGCAGAGTGTGTGTGAACTACATCCTCACACTGCCTGTTCTCCCTGTTCTACTGTAGGAAGGCATGTGATGCACACTGCTACATTCAGTAGTACCATCCTCTGTCTAGCTAAACCAGTGTTAAATCAGTTTTATGCTGGAAAACCTGTGGAAAGGCATCACAACATAATCCACAACCCTGTTGTAAAACTTAGCTCTTTTCTATTTTTTTAAAGAAAAAAGGAAATGCAAAGAATTATGTGGTCTAAATTGTGTATGACAAAACATGGTGCCTAAAATATGATGTCTGAAATTATTTTTGTTAGCATTCATGTTATATTTACTTAAAAATAGAGTTGTGATTCATTCAAAACTTTTTTGATGTTATATTTATGAACTTAGAAAAAGCAGACCTCTGGCACCCATTTGACCTATCATTTTCTGATATATAGAGTGATAGAATGGTTTGAGATGGAAGAACCTTAGAGATTATCAAGTTCCAACCTCCCTACCATGGGCAGGGACACCTCCCAATAGAGCAGATTGCTCAAAGCCCCATCCAGCCTGGCCTTGAACACCTCCAGGGATGGGGCATCCACGACTTCCCTGGGCAGCCTGTTTCAGCACCTCCAGTGTTTCACCACCCTCATGGTAAATAATTTCTTCCTAATATCTAATCTAAATCTCCCCTCTTTCAGTTTAAAACTGCTACCTCTTGTCTACACTACACTCCCTGTTAAAGAATCCCCCTTTACGTACTGGAAGGCTGCTATAAGGTCTCCCTGGAGTCTTCTCTTCTCCAGGCTGATGCCAGCTCTCTCAACTTGTCTTCATAGGGTTCTCCAGCCCTCTGATAATCTTCATGGCCCTCCTCTGGGCTTGCTCCAGTAAGTCCAGGTCCTTTTGTTATGTTGAGAGCTGGACACAGTACTCCAGGTGGGGGCACACAAGATGAGATACATATCAAAGTTTTCCTAAGTTTGCTCTCTGGAGAATCTATAAACGTAAAGCAGATCTCAAATCCCCAGTACACTGTTTGTAAAACCAAATCTCTCTTTTGCCCTGTAGGTTTGGCAATTTTTGTTCACTGCTTATTAAGATTTTAGGTTGCCTTTGTAATATATTCGGAATTGAATTTACTTCATTTCCCCAGAGAAGAAATCACAAGAGATATTAAATACATTGTGAAGATTTCTTAAATTCTTTAGTACAGCATGGATAAATTCTCTGAAATAATTGTGAAATTGTGAGCATTGTCTCTTTTATTGTTTTATTGTTGGATGCTTAAATTTTACTCATCCCAGTCTACGCATAATCACTTTAGGCTTCCTTTAAAATCTATGGGTTAATAAAGGCACCTTAAAAGATGATTCATTTGACCTTGTCCAAATTCTTATTTGAGAAAGATATAAATCTTCCTTTGGAAGTGCCAATTTCTTTCAATTAACCATAGAAAGATTTAGTGTGATTAGCTCACAGGCATATGTCTACTTTAAGTCATGCCAATTCCAGCCGAGCTGTCGAGTGCGATTTATTTTTTTATTCATCCTTCTCCCTTTAGTGTTCAATAATTCACACTTTTTTTTTTCCATTTTTTTTCTGTTACTTACACTTAAATAAAATTCCTTCAAAAAGTATTCCACCGGCACAGAAAATAATATATTAAAAAATGACAAAGACCCCTACCTTTCTTCATTTAACATTGCAGTGTGTGGAAAGGAATGACATATTTGCACAGTAAATGAACATTCTTAATCTTTTAGTAAACATCATGGTTTCAGTTAGGTTGGAGGTAACTTTCTTGATTGCAGCTGGTATAGCATTATGTTTTGTATTTGGGATGAGAAATGGTGTGGATAGCACACTGGTGTTTTTGGTTGTTGTCAAGGCCTTTTTGTCTCTTCACATCACCCCACCAGCGGGTAAACTGGAAGTATGCAAAAAGCAAGCAGGATACACAACTGGGACAGCGGCACCCAACTAAGAAAAGACTATGCCATACCATGTGACATTGCACTTGGTATATAAAACTGGGGGAAGAAGAAGGGAGAGGGAGATGTTTTGAGTAATAGTTTGTCTTCCCACGTAACCACTATGCGTGATGGAGCCCCGCTTTCTTAGAGATGGCTGACCACTTGCCAGACGATGTGAAGTGGTGAATGAGTTCCTTGTTTTGATTTGCTTCCATGCACTGCTTTTGTTCTATCTATTAAACTGTCTTTATCTCAGTCCATGAGTTTTTCCTTATCTATACTCTTCTGATTTCCTCCCCCATCCCCCAGTGGAGGGAGTCAGCAAGCAGCTGGTCCTAGCAGCCAGTATATATATATATATCTATGCCTATACTGCCTACCTGACAGTAGGTTTATACCAAAATAGTGAATTTTAAAACTAATAATGTATACTCATTCCTTCACCTAAGTAAGAAGAACTATGCAGTTCTTTCACAGCTCTTCCGTTGATCTTTAGACTGCCTGTTGCAGTACTGTATGTTCCTTCTTACAGAGTTTATATATTCCAATTTTCTCCATTTTTTGTTGATGATGATGAAAAAAATATGTTCCACTTACATATTCTATATATTCCATGTTCCTTTTACACATGTTTTTGAAATTCTAGTAGTACATAAACATCTGCTTTCAACAGGAATATATAACACATACAAGGTAGGACGATACCTGTATGCCAGGTTTCACAGGGCTTCACAGGCAGTAAGAAAGACAAAGCCTTAATTGTAGTTGTAGATGCCTGAGACTTCCATGTAAGCCAAGTTCCCCTGTCCAAGCTGTAACTCCAGAAAGAGGAAGAGACTCATAAGTGACAGACAAGAACACACAAATATTTCAAACTGCAGAGAAACACTACACAGGGAGTGTGGTAAAGGACCCTCAATGGGAGAACCCAGACCAATGATGAAACTTGCAGGTTCCTATGTCACCCCCGGGATCCTATGGGATTCAGCAGGAGGAGTTACAAGACAGACAAGCAGCAAGAAGCCAGGCAGCCTCCATGGCCCATTGCTGCTTCTCTGAACCACTCATCCCTGCAGTAATTTAATAAGTGTTCCATTAAGAAAAAGTGGATGCCCATGATTCTCTGCTGCAAGGTATAGCACAAAAAGCTTCAAACAAGGCTCATAATGATTTTTTGGTCTCTGTGTGATACTATAATCTCTTATATATGCTTTTTCTTATATAAGAAAAGCCAAGGAGGGAAAAAGTGCTTGTTATAAGAGTGGTTCAGCAGATATTTTTTTATGAAACTTGTATTTTATCTGGTATGGATTGTATCTTTAAAACAGAAGTGTCACAGGCACCAATCATTCTGAAATATTATTAAAAATCTCTGAGTTTGTTCTCAGTTGTGACTCTGAGGTTTCATTTCAGCTTTGAAACTTTATCTGTTCAGTGATACGTTTTTCAGGACATTCTGATTGTTAAAGGAAAACATGGATAATTTGATTTTATTTGATTATTTGATTTTTCTTTTTATAAGTATTAATTTTTTATGGTTTTAGTAGTAAATCACCACCAAAAATAATGCATAGATATACTAAAACTGAAATTATCCAAGCCTTATCCATTTAAAATCAAAGCATTCATTTTTACTCCAGGTTTTCTAAGAACACTTACCAGCTTTGCTGATGAAGCAGAGCGAAACATTTATCTCCTGTCATCATAATGAACAAAAGAACCCCCTACTTTTAAGCATGAGCTGATTTAATCCCTCCTTCTCTCATCAATTAATATATATTTTGTTAGTATAAATAAGAAAAGACAGGAAGTCTCAAGGACAAGAGTGTTGTTTCTCTTCTTCCCACCATTAATACATTCAAAAAAGACCTATAAAAAGCTAAGAAATTCCCTTTGGAAACTCCATATTTTATTTTTTTTAAGATAAATTTGTGTTTATATGTAGTTTTGACAGGCTATATCTTCTGCATTATGTGTAATACTGTATCTTTATTAATTTATTTTCATTTTTTTCTTGAGCTGAGTGATCTCAGCATTACAAATGTACATCAGTACCATCTTGAAACACAGCAGAACCTATAGATAAGAAAAGAAACAATGAATTATTATTATTATTATTAAAAAAAAAACCCAAAACTTAAACTTGATTTTCAAGTAAAAAAGCAGAAGAAACAAGGGGTATCCCCTACACTAGGAAGATTTTGTGTAGTCCAATAAAGACAACTACCTGAAAAGTGTCAAGTCTTAGCCCTTTTAGGGGGATGGCTGCATTCAGACTGATTACCAATGTCGAGCCATTGAATGGGGGAGTGGACATATGAAGGCACAGACCCCAGTCGGTGATGCAACCAGAACGTTTGTTATCACAAACAGGCAGCAGGCAGCCTATATAGTACCAAGGTATCTCCTTTCCCAGCCGACACATGCCTGCAACCCCCAACTGCCAGGTGGGCGGAATTCTCCTCCATCAGGCCAAGTGCCTGCCAAGGACCAGTCTCACAAATGAATTGTCCACCTGATGTAATTCCAGTACTTGGAGAGCTCCCCTGGAAATGTGTAGTTTCCTAATATATGAGTAGTCAAAACTTCTCTTTGCACTTCTACAAGAGTAAGTACATTTTATTTGTTTTTTCAGAGAAATTTCTTTCCAAAAGCCAGCCACCTATCCTCTTTTAGTGACTACTATCAGTCTGCAAGGTTTCCAGTTGGTATTTTCACATTCTATTATTGGCCAGATTTGAACGTTGCTACTTTCAAACTATTTATTCTTTATTTTGCCCCTGAAAGTAAGAATGACACTGATGTAATGTGGGCCCACTGATTAATGAGATGGGCACCCTGATGGTGGAAGACATGGAGAAGGCAGAGTTGCTGAATGCCTTCTTTTCTTCAGTCTTCACTGCTAAGGCTGCCCCTCATGAATCCCTGGCCATGGAGGCAAAGGGGAGGGTATGGAGAGAGGAAGGCTTTCCTCCAGCAGAAGAGGACCAGGTTCAGTGC
>BJBW01013134.1:13851-71802 GCA_004320125.1 Scolopax mira | reverse complement strand
CCATACAGGTATAATGTCCTTAGTCTATGGGTCATCACAATTAACCCTTTCCCCACCAGACCCAGCACATCGGGAATAGAAAGGTGACCATCTGGGATATGCAGATATGCTGGTTTCAGCTGAGACAGAGTCTTTTTTGGTACCCAGCATGGTGCTTGAAGGGTTTGAGACAATGAAATATATTGATTGGAGTATGATAGACCAAATTTATAGTGGCTACAGTTGTTTAGCTACTAAACTGGCAGGTTCCCATGCTTGCCACAAGGCTTGCTGGCCTTTATTGGAGTCTAGTGATTGTTAGTGGCTGCTTTTTGCTTTTGTTGTGTGCCATACCGCTTATCATCTTACTCTGCTGGGTCTGTGAACATCTTGATAAGAGCAATGGCCATGTGCCTGGGCTGGCAGATGGACATCACTGCTGTTCCTGTGCTGCTGTGCTGGGCAGACTGGAACTCTGGTGTGAACTAGAATTGAAGGGACTGTGACCTGTGGAGGAGTCTACATGGAAGCAGGTATACCTCAAGGTGTCTGAGGCAGTGGATATGCCCATCTAGCAGCAGATATATGCTGAAGTGTGTGTGGACATGGATATTGCCATGTTGGAACACCTCAAAGCATCTGTGGCTGTGGATAAGTCCACACCACAGCAGGTATGCCCCTGAAGAGAATGTGGCCCATGGATAAGGTCACACTGGAGCAAGAACATCCCTAGGAGATTGCATCCCACAGATAAGGCCATGCCAGAGCAGATTCTGCCCTGAAGGGATTGTGGCCCATAGATAAATTTAGAGCAGAATAGGGAAAAGGGGAGGAGTTAATCACAGTGTTAAAACCCATAGCCTGGTTCATAAGGACCAGGGGTGGAGATTGCAATGGATATACCTTTACGTGGTTATAACCCATAATTTGAGCTGCATGTTACAGGAATTACTACAGCAGGAACCACCTGAACAAAGGGAGGACGAGCCTCACAAGAAGAAGTGCAAGCGCAACAGTAGCCCTACCTGATCTGGCTTTGGTGACCAGTAATTCCACACAACACACTGCTTCTCCTGTTCTGAGTGACCACCCTGTTAGATGGACCACAAAGCTGTGGACTGAAGGAACTCAACGGACATTTTATGGGCATTTTACAGAGGTGGCCCATGCACTAAGAGAGCTATATCTGTGTATAAATCAAAGGATGGGATGGAGGGTGGTGGTTGATGAGGATGTATTGGATGGTGTGGAGCCTGAGCATGACATAAATGGCATTGAATAAGGGGTGAGGATTGTACTGGTTTTATCTGGGGTAGTGTTAATTTTCTTCGTTGGTAGCTCCTATTCAGTCACATTTGCATTTGTGACCAAAACAGTGTTGATAACACAAGGATATTTTAGTTGTTACTGAACAATGTTTGCACAGTTTCAGGGCCTTTTCTGTAAGTTGGGAATGCATGAGAAGTTGGAAGGGGACAGCCAGGTGGGACAGCTGACCTCAGATGACCAAAGTGATATCCCCTACTATATGGTGTTGAGCTCAGCAGTAAAAGCTTGGGGAATGAAAGAGGAAGGGGGCAAGTTTGGAGTTATAGCTTGTCTTCCCAAGTAACCATGACGCGTGATGATGGTATTTGCTTCATCAGCATTGATGAAGGCTTTTCTGGAAGTGGCTAAACATATGCCTGCCAATAGAAAGTAGTGAATTAATTTCTTATTTTGCTCTGTTTGTGCCTGCAGCTTTTGCTTTACCTATTAAAATTGTCTTTTATCTCAAGCCACAAGTTTTCTCACTTTTACCCTTCTGATTCTCTCCCCCATCCCAGTTGGTGAGGGGAGTGAACAAACTGCAGGTTAACTTCTGCTGAACCCACAACAGCAGAGCTGCCTATTTTTAGGTTAAAGCTGTGCTGCCCTTGAGATAGGATGGCAGGGTGAAACTACTGCTGTGAGTTGTTGGTGGGACAAGTCCTGTCCAGCTCAGCATCAAGCCTCAGCATAATAAGGCTCTGAAGAGAGTGGGAAGAGATGGGAACAGTCAGAAAACTATTTGTATCTGGAAACCTGTGGGAAGGTTTGGATCTGGCCTCGTCTTCCCAAGGGTCATGGAACGGACCAGATCTGCCAGAGCTATGTCCTGAGAGTCTTCAGGGTCTATAGCATTTGACTAAGTGATCTGGTGTCCGGTGGGAGGCAGATGTACGAAATGGAGGCATCACCATGTCCCGAGGATGCTCTCCCTGCCTATCAAGTGATGCCAAACATATCAACTGGTCTCATAAACCTCTTGCTTGACTTACGATGGTTCAGCCTTAGGGGCTTTTGCAGTGCTGGCGACTCTCAACTTTGGGTCTGGAATAGAGCCATGTACAGATGGGAATTCATGGTATTCTTGGGGGTGAGGGCAAATTCCTCTTTGTGACTGCAACCACAGTCAGTCACTTCTGGGGGACACAGGACAGGGCCTGGGCCAGATCTCATCTTGGCAGCCCTGAGCTTCTCCAGACCTCTGCAACACACGCAGTCTTCTCTGCTGTCCAGGCATTGGGATGGGACCCATTGGTGGGTAGGGTGGTGTGTCTCCCCTTTCTCCTGCTGCCTGAGCCAGGGGCCCTCCAGGAGAGCCTTGCAAACTGTCCGGCTGACTTTCACAGAGCTGCCATTGTAAGTTCTGCAGGACTTTGGCAGGCAGATGCTGCCGGAAGGTCTCCTGCCTTCTGACCCTGCAGTTCTTCTATGGCTGTAAACAGCCTTCTCACCTGATCCCCAGCCCCAGAGGGAATTTCCAGCCCCTCGTGCTGCTGCCAGCCCATCACACACCGCCTATGGCCACCCGCCCAACCAAAGAGCTTAGATGCTCTCCGGCCGGCCGGCTGCAGCATCTCAAGCAGAGCACCGGCTCCAAACACTGGTTTTCCCCATGTTCAGGTGTGTGCCCTTTTTCTCCTCTTGGAGACACCAATTTGATGAACAGGAACAGCATGGTGAGTAGGACGTGGGAGGTGATCGTCCCCCTCTGCTCAGCACTGGTCCCAAGCACCTTGAGTGCTGTGTCCAGTTTTGGGCCCTTTACCACAAAAAAAGACACTGAGGTGCTGAAATGGGTCCAGAGAAGGGCAACGAAGCTGGAGAATAAGCCTTATGAGGAGAGGCTGAGCCTAGAGAAAAGGAGGCTGAAAGGAGATCTTATCACTCTCTACAGTTTCCTGAAAGAAGGCTATAGAGAGGTGGGGGTCTTCTCCCAAGTCACAGGCAATAGGACTAGAGGAAATGGCTTCAAGTTTCACCAGGGGAGGTTCAGATTGGATATTATGAAAAAATTTTGCACTGAAAGGTTTAATAAGCATTGGAATGGGATGCCCAGGGGAGTGGTTGAGGCACCATCCCTGAAGGTTTTGAAGAGATGGGTTGACACAGTACTTAGAGACACAGTTGAGTAATGTGGGGGTTTTTTTTGCATGGTTTTATTTTGTTTTTTTTACCAGAGTTAGGTTGATGGTAAGGTCCCTTCCAACCTAGACGATTCTATGATTCTATGATGGCCAAGTCAAATGGCCCATCTTGACTCCCCAGGTCTTTCGTGCACCCAGGTTAGTCCCTGTTCTGTGTGTGCCTGGGAGGAGGTGGCTCAGCACTGTATGGCTCTCCTTGGTGGTGCAGGAAGATCTCTTTCTCATGTCTGCCTAGGTGCCAAAACAGCCCTTAGGTCACCCCTCACATCTTCAAGTGCTGCCTTCAAAAGCTGCCCCCTTCAAGTGCTCCTGGAGTTGGTTACTGCAGGGTTTTGACAGCTCTGCCTGCTGCCCTGAATCACTTTTATGACCAGTTATATTTATGTGTGGAGTATATAACTTTTTCCTATTTTTTAATTATATCCGGGCAGGATGAGACCTGTCCGGTGTGGAGCGGTGCTCTTGGAGATCCCCAGGCCTTTTCCTTCCCTTCCCTTTCAGCAGCTGTTTCCTTTCCATGCAGGCTGCTGGGAAGGGCTCAGCCAAACACTGTTCGAGTGCCCTCCTGGCCACCGGTGCACCCTCTGGTGCCAAGTCTAGGTCTTCATGGCCAGTGAAGCTGGCAGGCAACATGGCAGGTCTCTGCTTGGTGTCAGTGCCCGGCAGCTGGCAGCCCCGTGGGGCTGCATCTCCTTTCTCTTTGCTTTCTCTCAGTGTTTTGCATTTTCCACCTCTGCCTGGGCGTTGGGTGGCTGCATCCCTGGTTTGAGCAGCCAAGCTATCACCAGGAGCAGAGCCCTTCCCTGGTGTTTTCCAGCCTTGGCTGAAGCGTGTCCAGTTCCAAGTTTACATGTTGCTCTAACATCCTCTGCAAACTCTCCAGAGCCTTCTCCCTGTTTTGCTTCATTTCCCTTTGGCCGTCTTTAATTTCTCTGTCTCTGTTTCCCCAATTCCTTATGAACTTGCCACGTGTGCCAGCTCCTGTTTGCTCTGGAGGCTGGATCCAGGCCCTCCAGCCCAGAAGCATGGAGCAGAGCGGGGTGCCGGGAGGACGCCGGGTGTCTGCACCCCAGCTCTGCCTGATCTCAAGGATGAAGCAAGATGGAGAAGGATCAGCTCCCTCTCCAAGACAACTTTGCCAGCTCTTTTCTTTTTTTTTCTTTTTTTTTTTCTTCCTTTCTTCTTTTTCCCCCTTTCCCTGGCAGCTTCTCGAGTCTCTCCCTCTGAATTCACACGCTGGGATGATGCCTTTGCACGAGGTGTACGTGTGTGTGGATTCCTATCCCGGGCAGAGCCCAGCCAGCCCACCCCTTCCCAGTGGTGTGGAGCTCCTGGCTTGGCTGGCACGCACCCCGAGCCTTGCTTCGGGGGCTGCTGCTCACTTTGCTGTGAGAGGATTTATGACTTGTTACATCTCCACTTTCCGCGAAGGCTGGGCTGGCGCCAGCAGTTTCCACCGAGTTTTACTGTGGGATTTCTGGATGGAAGGTTGATATGCTTCTCAGTGGAAGAGGGAGGGCTGAGCCTGTGGTTGGTGATGGGGCTTGAGAGAGGCCCAGTTTTTGGAGGGTTATGCAAACACCCATTGACTCCCTCTTCCATGCAGTGTCCTCTGCTCTCTTGCTTAGCACTCCTGCCAAAAGCAGGAGTCTCTCCCCATGTCCCCTTTCCACCACGAACCTCAGCCATCCCTTGGAGGTCTCTGCTGTGCCACAGAGGGACAGGCTCTGTGCCATCATCCCTTTCAGCATTGAATGTGTTTCCTGGTGACGCAGAAGGACTGTGTATGTTGGGTAATGCCTGGATCAGGAGGGGTGAGAGCTGAGCAACCTTGACCGCATGCTTTCCACAGGGAGACAACACAGATTCTGCCCATTTCCTTCCATTTCAGTCTGAGGGAGCACTACGGGCAGCACTGCGCACCACTCAGAGGATGCTGGAAGCAGAGAGTACCTTGCCACAGCACAGGACCTACTCCAGTCTCTCTCAGCCCCTTCCCCATCCTCCCTGAGTATTTCCCAACAGCAAGCCTGTCCTGCCCCACAGGAGCTGAGCAGCTCTGCAGGCATGCCAGCAACCAAAGGGTTAACTCCTTGCACCCACAACCAGCCGGAAAAACAAATTTCCACCAAATTGTGCAGGGTTGTGTTGGGGGATGGGGTGGGGTGTGGGGGTTGGTAAAAGTCCTCCAGGTTGGAGACCATCTCCAAGCCCAGCTGGCTCCAGCAGCCCTGCGTGGGGAAGGGACTCTCGGGGAGCTGCTTTCCTGCTCTTCCCAGCATCTTGTGTTCACCCCGCTCTTCCCATCAGTCCCGCTGAACGCCGGGGGCTACGGCGTGGCCAGCCAGCCAGGGAGCCTGCTGGACCCTTGTGCCGCTGGCTTCCAGCAATTCTTCCCTGCTTCCCGAGGACCGTTTGGCTATACGGTATTTCTATACGGTGTGCCTGGCAGGCAGCCCGCTGCCCCCTTCCCAGCCACGGGGGCTTTCCACGCTGGGCTCTGCAAACTACCTCTCGCTGGGTCCTGGGAACTGGGGCCTCTGCAGGAAGGAATTTGCCGGTCAGCGGGTTGAGCCGAGCTGCGCGACCCTGTTCCTGTTAGCAGTGACTTTAGCTGGGAGGCAGCATCCAGAAGGATTTGGAAATTCCCAGTCCCCCCTTGGTTGGCTCCCCTCGATGCTTTTGGTCCACGCATGTACCCGAGGAGCCTCTGCTCCCAGTAGACCCCTCAATCGGGTTAAACATGACCGAGCTGGGGGCTTTTGCCCAGGGCTGGGTGAGCAGAGGGGTCATCAGAGAGAGGCTCTCGTGGCGTTACGGGGTGAGATGCCAGGAAACTGAGATGCTGGAAGCTGGGGAAGTAATTTGACGGCCAACTCCAGGGTCTGGCACTGGGTGCAAACATGGGAAACACTCGGGATGGAGGCTTGAGTGAGTCCCTGCGAGCTGCCACACTGGTTTCACTGCCCAGGAAAGGCTCAGAAGCAAGGCAGTTTGGTGACCTTTGCTATGGTCCCACTGTTTTTGCATACTTGGTGTGCAGGGACACTGTAGTTTCTGCCTGGGACACCTTCCCTTCTGCCTGCAGCCTGGAGGTCCGGGATGCACAGGGGGCTGGAACTGGGCTGCCCAAGTGTGGGGGGAACCAGAAGCACTGTTGCATGAAGCCCTGTTGTGAAGACTCTGTACAGTATCTGACAGAGATCCTGGGGCCAGAAAGGGGTTCTTTGTGGCTGAGACACTGCAGAGGGGGACCTTGCCTGGTTATGACCCTCTTCCTGTGTCTTCCTCCATCCTGCATCTCTGAGCTCTAGAAAAAGACTGGTGGCTGCAGGAGTCTCACCACCGGTCAGAAATTTGTTTTTGTGGGTACCTACTGGTATTGGAGAGTCCCAAAGAGCCTTGCCCGCACTTCCCACATCCAGCAGCTCCTCTCTGCCCCAGCAGTTCAGTCTGCCTTGCAACTCCCCAGGCAAACAGGGATGCTCACCCCTCTCTCATTGCGAGAGGGTCCCTAATTTCTCCCTGGGCTGGGGTGCAGGTGACAGAGGAAGGCACTTGGGGAGGAAGGAGTGAACTGGGGGGCTCTGAGGGAAGGAAGGCAGAAGGGGCGATGGGTCATGGACCAGTTTCCATGAGGCACGAATCCGTGAGGCATTCCATGGTCCAAAATGCAGTTGCAGGTCGGCGTTGCTCAGCCAGAGCAACGGCCAGGAACCCCTGCCCTTCATGTGTTCCCTTCTGGGTCTTCTCCAGCCACCTTGTCTGCCCAGGGAGGTCGTGGAGTCCCCTTTGGAGATTTTCAAGACCTGCCTGGATGCAGTCCTGAGTGACTTGCTCCAGCTCTGGGCAATCCTGCTTCAGCGGGGAAGTTGGACTAGATGATCTCTACGGTCCCTTCCAACTCTAAAAAATTCAGAGAAATTTGGTGAAAATTCCCTGGGTGGCAGGATGGGTGGCTCTGCTCAGACAGCTACCTTTTTCAGGGTGTACATTGCAGTAACTACAGACTTGCCGAAGACTGATGCCTGTGAAGGGAACGTGTGCCCTGACCCTTGTCGACAGCTCAGACCATATTTGGGGCTGGCACCTGGCCAGAGGATGCTGCTACAGTGTCTTGAGAACATGCAGAGAGCCAGGGACTTTCCAGGCGCTATGGCTGAGGCTGGGACTGGGCAAGGAAAGGAGGTGGGCTCCATGCTGGAGCCACAGAGCTCTCCTGGGCTCTTTCAGGAGTGGAGGGAGCCCTATGCTGGACAAGTCTGTGCTGGGGACAACCTGTGACATGCGTTCCCTTCCTCCCCATCCCTTGTCCTCGTACGACATGGGATCTAGGAGACGCCAGGATCCGTGGCTAGGGGATAAGTGCTTCCCAAGCTTCTGCAGCACATGGATCTGTAGTGGGACAGTCAGCCAGATGTGCCAAGGGCAAGGATTCATTCAGGGGTTCAGGTGGATATTGCTGCCTGGATGGGTTGCACAAATAAAGGCTGGAAAGGCAGTAAGAAGCAGTGTGGCTCTCCTTTCCCTGCCCTGTCCTGATGTCACTGGTGCTTTGGTGTTGCAGGGATGGGTGACAGCACATGAGATGCCTCCAGGCCCCAGTTCTCCATGCTGCCAGGCACGCTGGGGAGATGCCTCCGCATGCCACCCACTGCTGCCCATGGCCCATGCCTGCCCCATGTCCTAAGGGCTGCTGCCTGAAACCACATTGATCTCAGCGCTGCATGGGAGCATGGGGCGCTGCCTCCCTCCATCCAGGCACTGGGCACACAAGTACCCCCAGCATGGGATCTCCCTTTCTCTTCTGCACAGGTGATGGGTAAAGCCACAGAACTGCAGCCCTGGATCCCGCGCTGCCCCAGATACTCAACTTGTCCCTGAGGAAGGCCACAAGCCACTTGAGCTTGCTGGCCTCTTTGCCCAAGAGAGAGCTGCGGGGCAGATGTTGGTAATCCCACCATCATATCAGCATTTTTTGCCCCCTCCGTGCTGAGGGGGGGCAAGAGCCCGGGCATCTTATTGCGTGTCTGTTTTCTACAGTTGCCAGGACTTTGGTCTCCCCCTGGGTTACTCATTGCCCTTGATAACTGTTTATGAGGGTCCTTATCAGGATCTGGTGAAAAGTCCTGGGGCTGCACCCCAGGGCTCCAGGCAGTGGGGCCAGGGGAGGGGCTCGGCCCCCACCACCTCTGTGTCCCATTGGGGTTCCTGGGACATGGGTGACCAAGCAGTGGGAGCAGGGCTGGCCAAAGAGCTGTAGGCCAGGGGAGGCAAAGAGGGGCTGTGAGTGGTGGGGTTGTGAAGCTGGGTATGGGATGCCAAAGGGGGCTCCTTGCTGGTTGCCCAGGGCAGCTGGAGAGGCACTGGTGCCTGGGTCTCCTCAGAGGGGTTCTGGGGCAGGGAGAGAGGCAGTAGCAACAGATGCATTGAGGGAAATTCCAATTAAGTAGTGGGGAAAATGTTTTCAACATGAGAACACTTCAAGCACTGGAACAGGTTGCCCAAAAGTGGTTGTGAAACCTCCATCCTTGATCTCTTTCAGACCATGTCTTGGCAATCACATGGAAGTGTGGAGGTCTTTGGCTATACCCTGTTCAGAACAGGTGTTTCACTAAGTTGCTCAGGGCTTGGTCTGGCTGTGTAACCATCTCTTTGTGTGGCCTTTGCCATCATTGGGGTGCCCCAAGGGCTCCTATTCAGCTCCTCAGGCTTCTGCCTAGCCTAGCCCCAATCTTGACAGCCATACCCCTGCACTGGGTTACACTGTCCCAGTTTGACCTGTTGGACTTCACATTTTGTCTGTGTTGAACCTCAGGAGGTTCCTCCAGTGGGTTGAGGTTGTCACTCATCCACAGCTCCCCACAATTTAGCTTTAGCAGCACTGCATGATGGGCTGTGCTACCACCCCCAGCCGCCATTTGCAGTCCAGCCCACGCACATCCCAGCCCCACAGCTGTGTTCAGCTCTTTGGGGAGGCCCCTTGAGGCAGCTGGACAGGGATGAGGGCTCACGGGATGGGGATGTGGGGGTCACACTGAGCCCCTTCTCACCTGCGTGGGGTGGGTGGCTTGGCTTTGGGAGCAGAGCATGAGGTGGGGGGAAGCAGAACAGATTGACTCCTTGATTTCCCTAATGGCTTGGCCACCTGCCAGGCTGAACAAACAGGCAAGCAGTGAGCAGGTAGCGGCAGGTTGCAGGACCGGATAGGAAACAGGAGCTGACAAACTCATCTAGCCGTGATGGGGGCCCTGTCTCCAGTGTGCCCCCCACCTGGCACCCCATGCCGTGATGGGCAGCCGGGAACAAGACAGGACGCAACCGTAAAGCAGGGGTTGGGGGGGTGGGTGTCCTCACAGTTTACAGGAATCCCCCACCCTCCCACTTCTCCATCACCCAGCCCTTGGCCGGCTGGTGGGCTGCCTGCCAGGCTAGCCGAAAATGAAAGCAAAACGTCTGGAGATAAATAGGAGCAGCCTCGGCACCAGGCAGCAGTGTGCCTCTTGCTCCCCTGCCTATTGCTCGGCTCAGCACCCACCATGGCTCTGCGCCTCCTCCTGCTCCTGCTGCTGCTGGCTCCTGCCCTCCTCATCGCCCAGAGTCAAGGTGAGAGTCACCGAGACCTCCTGCCTGCCCGAGGTGGGACTGGAGGAAGGGAATAGTTGCTCGGTGGGGTCTCTGCAGGGTTCTGTGTCTGTGTGTGTGTGTGTGTGTTCACACCTGGTGGATGCATGGTGTTGGCTTCCCATGGTTGCCTGCCTTGGGAGCACGTGTGTGTGTGCACACATGGGTGGTGGGGCAGAAGAACTCCACGCTGAATGGTGCAGGCAGGAAAAGGAGGTTCAGTCCCTTTTCAAGGAGTCCTTTTCTGTTGCCGTTTCCCCTCCGCTGGCAGTGAAATTGGTGTCACAACATCCCTGGGGCAGGGTCTGACCTGGGGTTGAGAGCTGCCACACTCATGTGCTGCCCCAGCATCTCTCCCATAAAAGACATAAAGCAAGCCCTGTGCAGTCAATTGGCCATGCTGTGCTCCCCTGGGGCTGGGAAGGTGCCCTGGCTCAGTGAGGGTCCAAAATCCCACATTTTTGCCCTTTCCTCCAGGCATCGGCAGCTCAGCTTCGGACTGTTGCCTGAAGAACAGTCAGGCTGCCATCCCCAAGAGCTTGGTGAAGACCTACACCCTCCAGGGACCCGAGTCGGGATGTTTGCTGCGTTCTGTCGTGTGAGTACCCCACTGTGGTAGCGTTTGTGGTTGCAGTTTGGCTCCAGCCAAGCCCTTCCTCCCTGCGTCCCCCTGCTTGCCCACCCTCCAGGTTTAAGCCTTTCTGCCTGCACCCCCAGGTTTATCACCAAGAAGAATAAGAAAATCTGTGCTTCTCCCACCGATTCTGCTGTCCAGAAGCTGATGCAGACCCTGGACAAGAAGGAAAAGAACAACAAGAAGGAAAAGAATGACAAGAAGGAGTGGAAGAAGGGACAGTCCCCACGTCCTGGGGGCAGACCCAGGCGGCAGAAGCGGCAGCGGGTCTAAGTCAGGCCTGAAGAGGTACGAGGGGGGTGTGTGGAGCAGGGGGAAGCAGCGTGATGGGTTGATGGTGCTGCCCACCATGCCAGATCCTTCCCCATGGGAAGCTGGAGCTGCTGAGGCAAGGCAATGCTTGGGGACGGGCAAAACTCGTCATGCAAGGCCATGGCCACCTGGCTGTGGTGGGTGGTCCTGCTGAGACCATCCCCATCTCATCACTCCATCCTTGCCGCCTTCTCCCCTAGGACGGATGCCTTCCCCGCTGACGACTGACCCAATGCCTGGCAATGGACATCCTTGCGCCACCCACCCGCCCACCAACCCTCGGGCAATGACAAGGCTTGCCGGGGCGGGGGGGGGGGGTGGGGGCTGCCCTCCGCTCTGCAGCCCCCTCTGCACTGCTATGTGCGCTGCAGAGATCCCCCCAGCTGGGACCCTTGCACCGGTTGGATGCTCTTGGTGGCGGTGGGCACCCCCCAAGTCCTTGCTTGCCCCATAGCCACACCAGTGGGGACCTGGACCCATGTGGGAGTTGAGCCATGGCCCTAAGGGGAAAGTGGGCAGCCTTCCTGCCAGAGGGGATTTTTGTAGCCTGGCAGGATGGCAGCTTTTCCTGTGAATTTCCTTTTTTTTTAATTTTTTTTTTTTTTTGAAGGGGGCTTTTGAGGGGAGTGGGGAAGGATTTATACATTTGTATTTATGTTTAAAGACTATGCTTTCATTCGGTCTTCCTGGAGGGCTCTACTTTTGGCTCCTTGTGCTTCACAGAGTACCCTTTATGCTGCAGGCTGGCTTTTCTGAAAAATTGCTTTTATTTTTATACCAAATAAACAACAGCTGCGTTTCATTTCCCTTTGCTCACCTGTTTGCTCCTTTTGGCTTGCAGGGCTGTGGGGTGCCAGGCCGGTCCCATGTCCCCGTGGTCCTGCCTGGGCTGCTTGCTGGGTTCTTCCTCGCTGGGCAATTAACAGTGGCTGAGATGCAGGGTTTGGGGACAGCTGAGGGGGGCAGTGTAGCTGTGTATCTGGGCTCCTCTAGGCTTTCTCTTTGGTTTCCATAGTGCACTCTGGCAGCGTAGTTTGGAGGAAGACAGACAGGATTCGTCCCTTTGATTTTTAAATTTTTTTTAGGTACAAAAATGCAATAAAATCAGATTTTTTTTTTTTTTTTTTTTTGCATTTTAATGCAATTATACCCTTTTATCTCCTTTGGTTGTGCTGTTGTCAGAGATTCAGGCATTATTAAGCCAAATGTTTAATTTTCTGAAAAAAAAAAAAAAAGAAAAAAGAAACTCTCATATACTTTCTTCCCAAGTCTGAAAAGCCCATATAGTGAAAACTGCATGTGAGGCTGTGCAGATGGGGAAACAGAAGACTTTGCAAAATTCATCGCAGACACGCTGCAGCCGCTCGAGAGCAGCTCTATCCCAAACCTTTAGTAAAATGAGGAGTCACTAACCCGGGGACGCCATAAAGTGAGGCTGCAAGTAGAGAGGGACACGGATCCCATGGAAAGGGCTGGTGGGGAAATGGCACCTCCCTGCGCTTGCAAACCCCTTCCAATATTGTCAAGAAGGAGCAAGTTGAACGGCTATGCCACAGCCACAGTGCTATCTATCTGCTTGCAGAGTCTTCAGACGTGGACTTTGGTCAGTAAAGGTCTATTAAGTCATATAATTGCAATAATAGGATTTGAGAGGCTTAACAGTATCAGCAAAGGCTGTGTGTTGGCTGGAGTAAAGCTTGCAGCTGAGTGCTTCTATCAAGCACATTTATCTGCCTCGATCTCTTTATTAGGCGGGCATTTAGGTTTATTATTTTAAGGCTGTGTAAAGAAACTGTGAAGTCCAAGATACCGGCCCTGAGCAGGGGACGGGTGCTGAGCTGGCTCCGTGCTGCCCTCCCCTCCATGTGGGAGCACGTGGACATCTGCCAGCCTGGCTTTTGGATGGGATGAAAGGCAATAAAATATATCCTTTACAACCAAACTCGCTGCTCCTGGCTGCTGTGGTGGGCTGTGGTGGGGTGGGAAGGTCTGCATGGATGGGGTGGTGATGGGGAGCTGCTCTCTTGCCCCACACACTGTCATCCCCCAGGTCCTGGTTTCTGCAGCACCACCTACCCCCAGCCCCAGGTGCTGTGTCCCTGGGGTGCAGGGGCTGGGATCTCCCCCAAGAGGTCCCAAGATGCCAGCAAACTCAGGGGGCACAGAGAGGTTTTGTCCAGGGTGTTTTTTGCTTGTGGTTGAGCCCATCTCTCTGGCTCTGACCTTGAGCAAGCACTGCCTGCTCCAAGCAGAGGCTCTGTGCTGTGGGCTGCTTTGGGAAAACAGCATTAAAGCGAATTATTAATGAGGCAGCGCTCTGGCCTGGGCTTTTCTGGGAGCCTGGGAACAGAGACCATCCAGAGCTGCCGTGGGAGGGCTGGAGGCAGCCCTGCCTTTGCTGGGGATGCGCTGCATCCCTTCTGCACGGCTCCTTGTTGGGCCGGTCACAGAGCCAGGGGGATTGTGAAATGGTTGCAAAAACCCCCTGGAAATGAGGCCCAGCCGAGTACATCTGCAACCATAAACAGCAAAGCCCAAGCAGAGGCTGGAGCCACCCACACGTGAAACTCGTCCTGGTGTCTCTGTGGCTGCAGAGGTAAACAACCACAGGGGCGGGCTTTTCCCCATCAAATGCTAGGTGAGTCTTAGGCTAAGGCAGGTTATCAAATTTACCCTAAATTTTACCCTGAAGGCAGTGCTTGTGGAAGAGCATTGGAGTTTGTCCCACGCTTGGGCACAGATATGTGTGCACGTAGCACACGTAAGGACACGTAAGGAGCAAGGAGACACAGATGCACAGATGCAGCCCGGCGTGTGCCTGTGCCTGTGCACACACGGTGTTTGCACACTGCTTCCAGCTTTCCTGCAGAATGCTGCTTTTAAGGAAAACGGTGTCAGCGTTAGTGGGAGCCTCTTGCTGGTGAGGGAGGTGGCCACGGCGAAAACACTTCCGAAGAGATTCCCTGCCAGAGGCTAGAAGGAGAGGCAGCAGGCTGGGATGTGGGACGTGCAGCAGGGGCAAAACCCCTTCCCCACGGCGGAGCCGAACCCACAGAGCCTGGCTCAGACAAGCGACGTACAGAAGATGCTCCAAGATGATGCAGCAGAGGAGGGATTCGCCCTGTCGTACCCACAGCAGAGCAAACCCCCACATGCAAAGGCGTGGATGCGGTGTGCACTGGGGTGTGTGAGAGGGGTAGATGTTCCCCTAGACGTTCTGCAGGCAGGGCAAGAGAGCTGCAACCCTGACAAGCAGAGCGAAAAGTTGGGAGAACTGGGCCACCGTGGAGCAGAGAGGCTCCAGTGACAGCAGGAAGTAGCCAGGCAAGACAGAAACCACAGAGTGCAGCCAAGAAAAGGGAAGTCTTGAACCCAGGCCAAATGATTAGCTCAAGTCATTAGCCAGCACAGACGATGGTCCAGGCTTGTGCCAGTGGTGGAGCGTGCTGGGCTGCGATGCTGGGCTGAGGTCCAGCATGGGTCATCTGGAGGTACCAGGTCTGTCCCTCTAACCCGTGCTGTCCCAAGGAGCAAGTGCTGTCTACCCTGCAGCAGCTCCCTGGGTGCCAAGAGCTGTTTCTGGGCCCATGTGGCTGCTGAAGGGGCCTGTGGTTTCCAGCTGAAGCTTCAAGGCATTTTTTGGTGCTTCCTCCACCAACACTGCTCACCTGGTGTTGAGAGACAAGAGGAGGTGGAGAAGCAGCTGGTGGGCAGTAGAGACTCCACCTTTCCTGCTCCAAGATATTTCCAATGCCAGACAAAAACCCTTGGCTAGAGGTCCATGGCTCTTCTCAACCCTTTCTTCACCTACATGTAGCTCCCAAGTCCTCTCCTTCCCCCATCCTCTGTTTTGGTGGCTGGACCACCTCGGCTTCCACATGCCACACACCTCTATATCTTTCCACTTGCCTCCCATCCTGCTGGGGGTTGCAGACCAGCTCCTGGGCTGCAGTTCTCCAAGGGGTGATGGAGGAGCATGTGCATTCCTCTGAGGATGTCTTGCAGCAGGGCCAACGTCAGCTGCATCTCAGAGCTGCACCAGAATGAGAACCCCACAGCCTCCTCTGCCGGTGTCAGCCTAAGAGCCAAGAAAGCAGTGAGAGAGCAGCGTTCAGGGCTTTTGGTCCATCCTATGTGCTGTTAGATCTGTCCACAGGTGAGTTGGGATGCAGCCTCATCAGGCATCCTCCTGCCAAACAACATGGAAGATGACAAGGTGATTGCTGACAGGCTGCTTTTTGCACAGGTCTCCTTGCTGTACTCCATCCATCTTTTCCTAAAGTCCCTGATGAGGTTGCAGCAAGGAAGACAAGTGACTTGATAGCAGGGAGCCAGGACTAGGGGCATCCCACCTGGCCACTGCCATCTCAGTGCCATCACAGCATGTCTGAGGACATTTGCAGAAAGCACCTGGCTGTGAAACTGCACAGCATGAAGATGATGCTGAGGGACATAAATGTTCCAGATACCCCAGGAGATGGGTGCTCACCTGAGGAGGTTGAGTGGGACCCAACTGAAGGGTCTTGGCTGTGCTGCCTGTCACCTACAGTGACCTCAACATCAATGGTGCTGAAGGCAACGAGTGTTAGGGACAGATGGGCTCTAACAGAGCATACATTGGCACCTTCTATGTCCCTCTTAGCCAGATCCTCAGGATCACCTTTGCTCCCCCCGGGCAAGGTCATGGCTTGATCTTTTTTTTTTTGCCTTAACTCCATTTAAATCAGGTTCCCTCAGTTAGAGGAGCCTCAGGGGCTGCTGGTTGCTGTGGTCCCCATGTCACAGAAGGACAGGGATGGCAATGGGAACTGTGCGGGAGGCTCCCCCATGCCGGGAGATGCAAGGGAAATTGAAATAGCTGCAATGTCTGCCCAGTATTTCCCAATAAGGTAAATGCAGCCAGGCCAGATCCTGCCCCAGGGACTGACTGTGCCTGGAATTTTCTGAAATTCCCCCTTTGCCCTTTCCAACTCCATGGCTTGGAGGTGGGAAGCAGAGCACTGCAAGACACCCCGGGAAGCACGCTGGAGCCCACAAACCTGGCAGGGAGCAGTCACCCCTGGGGCTCCTGCAGCCTCTGGGATGGTGGCAGCATAGCTGGTGCTCCACAAGAAGGCCCTGGGATGGAGGTGATAGCGACATGGTCCATTTACATTTTGATGTGTTGAATTTCCCATGGGGATCCTCCCCCATGCACAGTTTCAACTTTAATTAACAATTGCATTATCGAGGCTTTTGCAGGAATGAGTGTTCAGGGATGCTTTGCATTGCTTGTAGTGTCCTCAGGGCTGGAATTCCAACGCTCCTAAATTGCTCTGATTGAGGCTTAAATGGGTCAACACACACGATGCTCTCCTCTCTTCTCCATTCACACCAAATCCCCTGCCTGTTGCCTGCCTGTGTGTGCCTCTGGAGAGCCTGGACCCCCAAAGCATCTCCTCTTTCTCACCTGTGCTCTCTCTACTGGTCCCCAAGGCTCTGTGAGGGGGATGGGGTGGCCTCCCTGGATGCCACAGGGATGCACTCCAGAGATGACCACTCTCTTCTTAGAAATCCCACTGAGTCTCATGGAGGGGGGGAAACCCATCACATTCCCCTTTCACAACACGAGTGGAAAGCCCCTTTCCTCACTCTCCCAAGCCCCTCCTGGGGAGCAGAAGTGGCTGGAGCAGCTGTGCTTTCACCCACTTGGCAAGCAGACAGCTGCCGGGGTGGTGACAGAGCCTCTCTTTCCTGCCCATGTGTTGGCAGGGACTGTGGGCAGCTTGAGGGCAGGGGTTACCCTGCAGCCAGAGGTGGTTAAGGTACCCCCAGAAGGATGTATTCCCAACACTGCATTCTTTTTGGTGTGGAGCCAGCAGCTGGTGGGAGCTCCTTGTGCCAGGAAAGTGGCTGGGGACGCCCCTCACTGGCTGTGGGGACCAGGACCGGGAGGGGACTCACACAGGATGGGACACCCAGCACCCCTTGTCAGCACTGGGGCATGCTTTGGTAGCTCCCAAACCCACCCAACATGCAAGGAGGAAAGGGTTTGCTGTCAGGCAGCACCTCCAGCACCCTTTGCCAGTGGGTCAGGGCTCTGCTCTTGGGGTTCCCCTTTTGCAGAGGGTTCTGTCCCATCAGGCCAGCCCCCAGGTAGGACCTGACTCTGAATTAGGAGCTGTTGTTCCTAGAGGTCTGGCCACCAGCATCCAGGAGCTGTTATCCTCCCTGCTGTGGCATCTCTTTGGCAGTGTCCTGGGAGAGATCAGGTCCCAGAGCCAGACGGCATCACCAGACCTGCAGGGAGGCTGGGGCTGATGACTGACGCTAATCCTCTGCCACCTAAATTCTCCTGCTAGCCAATATTTCTCTCGAATAGCTTGTGAGTGCTAGAAGAATGCAGGTGCTGACTGAAGTTAAGCTGACACTTCCTATTTATGCTGCTCGTCCTGCCCACCAGCCCCTGCCTAATCCCTCCAACAAGGCACTGTGTGTGTGCCAGGGCACAGCAGTGGCCAGAGGCAATGCTCTTCTGATGGAGGAGATCACTCCATGCACAAGGTTGGTGCCAGTCCAGGGATGGAGCACCTTGGCCAGTGGGTAGAGTCCTCTCTTGCTTCTTACTAGGAGGTGGAGAGAGGACAGAGCTCACTATTTCCTATTGTTGAAAGGAGCAGAGGGATCCACTGTGGTCCTTGGGGTCCCAGCCCTGTGTCTAGCGCCCAGGTTGATATTTGTCCCTGTGGAAGGCTGTGCAGCGCTCTTCACCAGGAAAGGTGGAGAGGTGTCAGAATACATCAAAGCTGGGGCAAGGGAGAGGGTGGAGGGATGGATGTCCCTCTCCAGGATTTGTTCACGTCTCTGAGGAAATACTTTTCCTATTATTTATGGGAATTTTCCTGAGTCCAACTAATGCCATTGACTCTCATCCTGTCCCTGAGCCCCTCCAAGAAGTGCCTGTCTCTGATATCTCTCCAAGCCCCTACAAGGCGTCTGCTGCACAACCCGGCTGCTCTCAGCATCCCACATGGTACCTATCAGGGCTGAAGCCCCTGGTTAAGGGATATCGTCCCAGGTGACACTGGCATGGTGGTGAGTCACCATCCCAAGGAGAAACAGCCCCCACTCCTGTGCCTCTTGCAAAAAGTTTGCAAGGGAAGTGCTGGTCTTCACTCCTTGCAGTGCCCACACAGCCGGTGAGCTGCTGGCACCCTGTGCACACAGCCTCTATGGGGGATTTCTGCTCTTGTGCTGAGAAAACCTGTTTCCAGGAACCTCTGCAGCTGCCTTTGGCTGTGAGCCCATTTTCTGGGACACCTGGAAACCAGGTTGTCTTTTGGCATGTGAGATTGCAGCCCTGGAGTGGAGCATGCTGGCTGGACTATCCTCCATCCACCAGCTTCGGATGTGCCCCCACCCCCCCCCCGCCCCGTGCAGGCAGTGGGGAGGGTAGGGAGAGCCAGCCAGGCACCTGTGACCAGATAGGGGGGGTCTCAGGGTGAGCCAGGCATCACCCCAGTATTTATATATACCCAAAAGGTGGGATTGAGGCAAGCTCTACCCCCAGCATCAGTGGGTTGAGGCCATGTGATGTCTAACGGGAGCGTCCCGGAGGTATCTCGAAGAAAGGACTGAGAAATGTATGAGGTGGGACTCCCCATGTGCTTGCCCAGGTTCTTTGGCAGGGTAAAAGGACCCTGGAGCTGCTCTGCCCCAGAGCAGCAGTCCTGGTGGCCTGGGTGCTGGAGAAGGCAGGAGGGTGTTTGGCTCTGGGACCGTGGAGCAGCTGGCTGTAGGGAAAGCCGCCCAGATATTCGGGAACTGCTCAAAGATTAAAATCCAGCCTGTGGCAAGACTTGATGCAACTTCCCACCCCTCTTCCCCAAAAGAAAGTGAAAGCCACCGGCTGGAAAGATAAATAGGCAGCGTGGAGCACCAGCAGCAGAGCGCAGGGAAGCCGTGCAGAGCTCACCTCTCCTGCCCAGAGCAACGTCACCTCCAGCCCCATCCTCTGCCAGACTCAGAAGCAAAATGCAGCGGCTGCACCTCCTCTGCCTCAGTCTCCTGGTCCTGGAATGCATCCTGAATGGTAAGAGGGAACCCCTCAGGTGGTCTTTCTTGTGAATGGGAGAGGATCCAATTTCTTGCTCTCTTTTGCCTTTCCAACAGAGGTTTAGAGGGATACATGGCTGGAGCTCCATCACAGGCCTCCTGTGTCCTCTGCTTGTAACTGTCCCAGAGGGACTCTGAACTGCCCAAAGTCCAGGCAGGAGCCTGCAGGGCACTGAGACTGGAAAGTTGTGCTTGGGAAAGGCCGTGGAGCAATCCTGCCTCCCAGTGCCCTAGCCCAGCCTGTGCACACTGGGCTGGGATCACCTTGGTCCCGTTTGCCCCAGCACACCACAGTGAGCATCCCAGGCACCCTGTGGTGTGGGGCAGCCTGGGGGAATAAGAGGCACAGCTGGGAGTGGGATGGAAGGCATGTGTAAAGCAAGACTTTGTGTGTGAGGAGCTGCAGGTGTCAGACACAGGCTTTGCACAGGTCACAGCTGTCCAGGTGGGTGACACTAAGCCCTCTGCAGAGAGTCACAAACACCTTGAGGTGTTGTACCACACCTTGCTACCTGGGGTTACAGGCACTGTAACCTGGGCACTGCCAGCCTTGGTGGGCATTAACAGTAAATATAGCATTTGCCTGGAGGGTGACCAAGGTCTCCTATCCTATTGCAGCGTCCTGAAGTCAAGCATCCTGTCCTGCTTTGCTTGCTGCAGGCGCTGGTCCTGGGGGTGCAGGAGGGACCCAGGCCTGCAGGAGGGTTACCCTCTGCTCATCTGCTGTTTCTCATCTCCTTTGCTTTCTGTCAGAAGGAGGCAAAGGGCTCCTGCCACCAGGGTGTGGGGGCAATAAAGCTGCTGTCTGCATGGGCAGCCGGGGCAGGGTGCGCAGGCGCTGCTGGTGGCACCATCCTACCCTGCTCCTCCGGGGTGGCCTCACAGCCCCTTCTCCCTCTGGGAAGCTGGGTGAAGGCCCGTGGAGAGCATCCTCTGCCTACGTGGTGTGTTTCTCCTCCAGTGCATGGCGGGAACAATGTCCTTGACTGCTGCCTGCGGACGAAAGAGACGCCCATCCCACGGCGGATAGTGCAGGATTATCGGCTCCAGCTGGCACAGGATGGCTGCGATGTCCCAGCTGCTGTGTAAGACCCCTGGCTGGTGACGGCCAAAGGATGGACACCAAGGAGGGGGCAGGGGTGGATACAGATCAGGGTGGAGGAGGGATGTTGAGCCTGGTTTGTGAATAGAGGGTGTTGTGGAAGGGACCCTGGAGATCAGAGGATCAATCAGAGCAGGACTTGCCAGGAGGGGAAAACCTGGGGCAAAAGTCAGGGAAGAAAGTCATCCCAAGGCTGAGATGGAAGAGGGCAGTGAGGGAGGTGATGGTTGAGAGCTGAGCAGTGCTTGAACATCCCTGGAGTGTTCTCCTCATCTTTTTTTTTTTTTGTCCCATGGGCCTGGCAGGTTCATCACCACAAAAGGCAAACGTCTCTGTGCCCCACTCCAAGCCCCGTGGGTGATTCGCCTCCAAGAGAAGCTGGATGCTATTTCTGCCAGGAAGGTAAGAGCCATTCCTGTTCTCAGTTGGGAATGGGGGCAGCAAACCCCCTCTGTCCTGCAGGTTTGGAGCTTGCAACTTGCACAACTTTATCGGGAGGGCTTGTAGTGAGTTTGGGGGGTGCTTTGTAAGCCCAGCTAGGTCCCCACTTCACCATCGTGGCTTGGACAAGGGAGGTGATCCCTCGGTGACCACCTTGACCATGTGGAAGAGACTCTGGGGAGGCATCTGCTCCAAGGATCATACTCATCACAGCTTGGTTTTTCACTTCCCCAGGCCAAAGCTCATGGCAAATAGTCTCCAAAGAAGTCCATAGCCAGCCCCAGCGCCTGGAGTGGGGCTGGCTCCCAGCTGCGAATCTGAACCAAATGGAGCTGACCTGCTTCCACCTTCAGCCGCAAGGCCAACCCTCCTTGGGACTTGTGCCAGTGCACAGGGCTGGGCAAAGTCCTGTCTGTTTTCTCTTCTTCCCTGCCTCTCTAGTGTGACCCTTTGCAGCCTAGAAGCTGGTTGATGGACTGTTCTGGGAGACAAGTTTGGGGGGGGGTGGGGGGGGGAGTGTTGTCTCAACCTTCCATTGCAACAGCTGTAATCTCCAGCACCAGTCTGGTCCCTTTGGTTTCCAGCATCAGCCCCAAAAATTCTGCAGTCCTTCTGCATCCTTGGCTGCCAGGACAGAACAGTGTGGGAATGGAGTGGAGGAATGGGGATTTTCCTTGCTGGCCATGCACCGTGCTGCTCCCTTGCTGAGCCCAATATACATGTCCCCAGGCAGAGCATGGCCTCTGTCTTGCCCTTACTTCCCTACACCATTTCCCCTCCTGCCTTTCTTTACCCAGGTAGAAACAGAACCAGTAATGTGGTGGTGGCTGAGTGGGCAGTGATGTTGCGCTCCTCAGGGACATTGCCCCTGTTCCCGGTCCCCCCCGGGACTGCCACTGTGCTCACAGCCTGGGTTTTAGGATGCTTGAGCGGTGTTTGCTCCACTCTCAGGTATTTGCTGCTAGATCTGTTTAATGAAACCATTACGTGTGTAAGCTGCTTCTGTTCTTTTTTTTTTTTTTTTTTATCATGCTGTGATTTTGTTAAATAAAAAGAAAAAACAGTGGGTGCCTCTCTCGTGTTTTAGCCCAGTGGCCAGCACGGAACATGGGGCATGGAGCTAAAGTGGGACATAAAATGGTTTTCATGGGGGTCAAGGACACATTCTACAGCAGCTGGGCTGCAGGTTTCTCTTGGGGGGTCTCAGCACCATGGTGAGGTGGACACTCTGCTCTGTGCTGCTTGGCTAGGCTGCCAGAGCAAGTCCCCAGGGGGTTGTACAGCAGAGATTGGGTGGGAGGGACCATGCCAATGTTGCACCACAAGCCTAAACCACTTCATCCCCACTGGTGAGGCCTCCAGGCTGGAGCTCCACAGCTCTCAGCTCCCACAGGAGCATAGGACATGGATGAAGTGCTGTAGTAACAGGAGCTTTGTCCTTGCAGTGAAGGGAAAATGAGGTACAGTGTGGCCAGTCAGGACTGGTGGTTGACACCTGTGTGCTTGCTCACAACTGGGCTGCAGGGAAAGAGAAAGAGCTTTGGGAGAAATGGAGGCAGGTGAGGACAACTGCTCCTGGACATGTCCATGGGCAGCCCACCGTCTCCTGTCCCTCATCACCAATGAACTGGGAGTCTCTGGCCAGTTTCCTCCCAAACCTTGGGTCTCCTGGGACTGTGCACTGGTCTTGCTGCCCCAAAGAGGCTTGATGCATTCCCTTGGGAACTTCTCTTTTGCCCATGCCATGCAATATTTATATAAAACTGTTCAATTTGGGTGAAACATGGGTTGAACATATGTGGGTGGGGTTTGCATGGTCAACAGACAGGCGCTATGCTCTCCTTCTAAAGACCACTGTCTTAAATATGACTGTCCACATGGTTAAATTATTAGCTTTGTCCCTGGCTGGGTTTTGGTGCCAGCCAGCAAGCCTGGGCACAGGCTGGGAGTGAGATGGCTCAGGGACTGTTGCTGAAGGCAGGAGATGGCATCCCTGGAGTGTGAAAGTCGGGGGATGTGCAGGGGCCTGATGGCTTTTGCTGAGAGCACTTGAACACAAGCTTAACCCTGGCCTCTTTGTTTCCCTAGTCTGCTGGCTCCCTTGGTTGGTGGCTGGGGGGTCTTCTCCTCCCTGGTACCTGTGCACTGACAATGCTCTGGGCTTGACTGTTTCTTGGTGTGACTTTCCCAGAGCGCCAGCTCATGTCTCAGCTCATTAACTCTAGTGACAGCCCCAGCAATACAATCCTGAGGAGGAGGAGGCAGAGGAGGAAGGGTGGTATGGGAAGAGAGGCCAAGACAAACAGCGTGAGTGGGAAAGGAGGATAAACGGTGCTTGCTTGGGCAGAAGCCTTCCTGCTGCTCGCTTGGTGACCCGTGGGGGGGCTGTGGCTGGGGAGGAGGAGGATGCTCAGCATGGAACTGCACCGGGGCTGAGCTGCTGCAGCTGGTGAGCGTCCCTGAGTGGGACAGGGGCTGTAGGAGAGGCTTAGCCTGGAGTGGGTCAGGTTTGTTCTTGGCTGCAGGCAACCCTGACAAGGAGCCTCTATGGTGTTCTGGCCCAGTTCCTTGGAAAGCTGGAGGAGTAGGGGCTTGCTGTGATCGCTTTGATGTTGGAAGCAGGTTTATCTGTTTCCATCAGGGTTTGAGAGACTGCTTGTAAAAGAGCGGATGCTGCCGTTCATCACAGATCCCTGCCAAGTTCTTGTCTTCTATAGGTCTCAATGGTGTAGTGAGCCTGACCTCAGCTCTGGCAGCAGGTTGTCCTTACCCTCCAGTGAAGGACAGGAGGAGACAGTGTCCTGGGCCAGGTACGTGGTCCTGGCTGGCTGTCCCTCCTCCAGCTCTGCGGCAGCTGTCCCTACTCCAGAGCCTAACTCTTGGAAATGTGTCAACAAACAGCAGGGCTCAGTGCTTGGTAAACTACGGAGTTTTTCTGATACAAAATGTCAATGATCTCTTTAGAGGGAAGCAGCCACTTTCCTTGGAGAAAGCAGCTCGTCGCTGCTGTGCCAAAAACCTTGGGTCCTGGCAAAAAGTTGGATTCAGTGAAAAATGTTGCATGTCCTCCTGTTTCTCTGTCCCCAGCTGTCCCCTTTCTGCTCCTTGTTTACCGTCACTGCACTTGCAGGGGCTGGTGGGGCAGGATGGGGGTCTGTTAATGGATGGTGCAGACATGCCCTCAGTAGATCGGAGGGGCTAAATGCAGGGATCACTTTGGACTGAGGCGTTCTGGAGCATCGGTTGAATCACCTGCAGTCCTTTACCCACATCTGGGACACTGATTTCACATACTGTGGAATAACAGGTTATTATAACTGAAGAGCTTTCCTAGAGGGCTGAGAAAACAGCCCCTCTCCTCACGACTGCACACAAGAACAGAAAGAGAGAAAGGCAAGGCTCCATCTCTGCAAGGAAACTGAGTGTGCTTTGTGTTGTTCTCTAGTTGTCAGGTCTCATAGCCAGGATCATGAGAGCATTCCTGTCTCTCCCAGGCACGGTGAAAGCTGTTTCAGAAGCTTCCCAGGCTGTACTCAAGGGGCAGAAGACACAGCAGGCACAATCTGCTGTAGTCTCAGGGTTTGACCCGGCATGGGCATTTTGCAGCCAGGAGGTAGGATTGAAAGTCCGTAGCAAAAACACTTACCTGCTTCTCTATAGCAAGAGGAAAATGCTGTGCTGGTGTCATTTAGTGCCATAATACCCCTTTCAGGGGCTTTACTGGAATTGGTTCTGTTCCTTGCCTCCAAAGAGATCGTGTATGGGAGCATCTTCTGTCACCAGCATCCCCCATGTTTTGCACATGTTGCTCTGAAGGGACCAGGGAGGGCTGCGCCTCCACCCACAGGCAAGATGAGCATCTCTGTGGGGGCAAAAAGTTATTCCCCCTCCTGTAGCCCTCACACGGCCTCTTCACATTGCTCCCTGGTGCAGAGGAGTCCATGGGAGCTGTGAGCATGTCATGGGCATGTTTACCAGTGCAAAGACCATCTGTCCCCCACCCTGATGGTCTCCTCTGCTTGATGCAAGGGACTACTCCCCATGGGTACAACTCCCTTGGCACCATCTCGGGACCTGGCTGGCAGGGTCTCAGGGACCAGACTGGATTTTTGTGAGGGTATGGGACATGTGGATAATTGGGAAGGGTGGGAACCCAGGTGAGGAAAAGCCCCTTCAGTCTCCTCCCTTTGCATTGTTTGCTCTTGCCTAAACAATAACTTGTGTGGGCGAGGGAGAGGATCCAGGCCTGGCATCTCTCCTCACTGGGGAACAGGTCCAGCAGAGGGCCACTAAAATGATCAGAGGGCTGGAGCACCTCTCTATGAAGACAAGCTGAGGGAGCTGGGGTTGTTCAGCCTGGAGAAGAGAAGGTTCTGGGAAGGGCTTATAGCAGCCTTTGTGTATCTGAAAGGAGCCTACAAAGGAGCCTAATGGAGAGGGAGTCTTTGTCAGGAAGTTTAGTGATAGAATGAGGGGTAAAAAAAGAGGGGAGATTCAGATTAGATACTAGAAAGAAATTCTTTCCTGTGAGGGTGGTGAGACACTAGAACAGGTTGCCCAGAGAAGCTGTGGGTGCCCCATCCCTGGAGATGTTCAAGGCCAGGCTGGATGGGGCTTTGAGCAACCTGGTCTGGTGGGAGGTGGGAGGTGTCCCTGCCCATGGCAGGGGGGGTTGGAACTTGATGATCTTTAAGGTGCCTTCCAACTCTAACCATTCTATGATTCTACGATTCTATGACTGGAGCTGGGGACCAGGGTCCTTTTCCTGGATGGGGTCCCTGGAGTCAAACTGAGCCCAGGAGTTGTCCAATCTAGGGACTGTTGTGTCCACACAGGGCTCTGCTCTGTGCTTTTGTAAGCTGCAAGGACTACATCTCGTTGCAGCCTCAGCTCAGCCACCAGCCAGGTGCACCCTTGCACAGATCCCAGGGGTCAAAGCACCCTTTGGAAAGGGAGGGGGCACCAATCTTCTCTGCCCTCAGATGCACTCCTCTTCTCTTTATGCACAGTAGCAGTAAAAACTGGAGATTAAAGAGAAAATCAGGAGGACAAGCAAATATGAGATTTGTCCTGCTGCCAGAAGTGTTTGGAAAGTACCTTCCCTATTACCCATCCCTCTCAATGAACTGGTAGTCAGTGATGAGAGGCTTAATGCCATTTCTGTGTCACTCCCCACCTTTTCCTCCTGATTTCCTGCTTAGCTGTGCCTTTAGGAAAGGTTTTCTCTGCTCCTTATGGTGTGACCCCTAGGCAAGGGGCTGGAGGGGTCTCCCTCCTTTTCTCAGTTGCTCTGCAACCACAGCAAAATGTCATGGCTGCATGACAAAACACAGCTGGGTCTGTTGGAGATTGAGGTGACATGGCATCACCCGGCTCAGACTGCAGGGATGGGGCTTGGAGGGGACTAATGAAGACCTAGGAGTTCCCTGAGCTCTGCTTGGGAACAGATGGGAGGGACAAACATGGGGCAAGAACTGGGCAAGGACAGCAGCAGAGAAGATAAGATTCTGGACCACCTCATGAATATGGGAAATTGATGTGCAGGCTAAGGCTGGCTGGGATGCATTAAACCCATAAACATGAATAACCTTTCCTTGTCTGGGGTGAAAAGATAGAGCCAGAAGACTTCTATCCATACAGCAGACTCAGGATCTTCCTGTCATCCTTGTTTAGCTCTATCATATGCAAACCTCTAATCTTGGGGTCTCCCCGTGCCTCTGTCTGTTTGGCCCTGTGCTGTCTAGTTTTCTGACAATTCAATTTGTACCCTTATGCCCCAGGCTTTACCTGAGTGGTGGCTATTCTGTGCCTATCCAGAGGGATTTGGCAGCTCTGTTGTGTCACCACAGATGTGCCAGGTATGGCTGCTTTACTTTGGAGAATCACCCTCTCCAGTCTTTGGTATGCCTCCTCCACAAACACATCTCACTCTTCTTCACTTTCCCACAGAAAGCAATATTTTCTTCCTTGCAGATGTTTCAGCTGGGAAACCCCCTTCTCTGCTGGGCTGTGCACTGACTGTCCCCAGACTGCAAAGGCACAACTGTGTTTACATGCATGTTCCTTAATTTTGTTTAAATTATTAAGCTATGACTTTCTCTGGGAGGAGAGGAAAGCTGAAAAGCAGCACTTATTATCAGGAGCCTTGTGAGCTTCTGAGGTGGTCTTTGGTGAAGAAATAAAGTACTTCCCTTGAAAGACCCTGCAATTTGTACTTTCCCACCTTTTAGTTAATTGACATGGCTTCTGGAAAGGCATCAGTCAGCATTTACAGTGATGGATGACAGACACTGCATTGCAAAGAACAAAAGCAGAAGTGTCCCGGATATGCTACAGATACAGATTTGTCCTCTTCTCACAATGCTTAGTTTCATTTCCCAGCTACTGCGCAATGCTCCAGCATCCTCCTCTGCCCCTGCCAAGGTCAGCTACCCCAGGGAATTCCCGGTGTCAGAGCCTGCAGGCCTATGGGTTTCATTGCCTGCCTGGAGAGAAAGCAGGGCTGAAGTCCTCTAGGATGATCCCTGCTGTTCCCCAAGGCTACCTCCCTGCTGTGAAATGGCTTTTTTTGGTGAGCCTTTGGGACTCCGGTGGGCCTGGGCAAGGGTGGTAGGTCCTGGAGGCGCTGGCTCTCAGCTCTGCACTTCTCTCTGCCCTGTGTGCATGACATCACCCCGTGCCTCAGCGCAGGCATGAGGAGCAGTGGATGTTTTGCAGCGTGAGAGGGGATGGTAGGAAGAAAACTCTCCCTCCACCTTGGCCCAGTTTCAAGCCGAACCTTGTGCTAGCCCTGCTGCTAACAAATCCAATGCAGGTAGCTCATTGCAAAAATTCGCATCTCCTGGCATGCTCATCTGATGTAGAACTGGTGTTTAAAACCATGTTAGCAAAAGCAAAAAACCACCCCAAAGAAGCCATTTGTGAGTCATCCTCATAGTGAGTGGTACTCAGATCTCCAGCCCAACTTGGCAGCGGTAATGAATGGGAGAAACAGGGGCTGTGTTGTGGCTGTTGGGATGGGGACAAGTGGGTTTGCTTGCCACTGCATCTGTGCTCTGTCCTCTTCTCTCCTGGCAGAGACAACTGATTTTATTTATAGCATCATGGAATGGTTTAGATTGGAAAAAGCCTCAAAGGTCATTGAGTTCCAACCCCTCTGCCATGAGCAGGGACACCTCCAACTGACCCAGGGGCTCAAAGCCCCATCCAATCTGGCCTTGAACACCTCCAGGGATGGGGCATCCACAACTTCCCTGGGCAACCTGTTCCAGTGCCTCACCACCCTCATAGTGAAAAATTTCTGATTTCTATTCTGAATCTACCCTTTTCCAATCTGAAGCCATTATCTCTTGTCCTGTCACTACATGCCCTTGTAAAAAGTCGATCCCCATCTCTCCTCTAGGCCCCCTTCAGATGTTATAAGGCTGCTATAAGGTCTCCTCAGAGCCATCTCTCCTCCAGGCTGAACAAGCTGAACTCTTTCAGCCTGTCTTTGTAGGAGGGGTGCTCCAGCCAGTGATTATTGTTGTGGCCTGAATTTATCTCTGAGCATTGTTCAGGGAGGATTTTGGGCATCATCTGGGAGCGATACTGTAATACATGAATTCATTAAGTCAGTCTTGGTGGGAAAGCTGGTCCCAGATGCAAAGTGGGTTCTGCAAAGGTGTACACCCACTTGGGACAGTTGTGGACAAGAGCAGTGAGTTTAATCAAAGGTCTGGATGGCCTGGCCTCCAAGCACAGGCTGAAAGAACTTGATTTACCCTGATTCCAGGAATGGATGGGATGCTCCCCTAGTGCACAGAAGGATGCTGCAAAGAGAAAGTGAAAAAAGTACTCTCTGAATTTACTTCTCATAGGTCAAGAAACCACAAGGTTCCTTGGGGTCAGACTTCAGGGGGAAATCCATTTAGCAGGAAGAAGCAGCTGAAGAAATGCTACATCTCCACTGCTGGAAACTTTTATGGTTAGACCAGTGTTTGTCAGAATGCTGTAAGTAGTACTGACCCTGGCGAAGCACGGGGTGGATTAGATGGTCAGGGACAGTCCTTCCAATTCCTTTTTTCCTCCTATTATTCTGGTCTACCAGTTTTCTAGTGAGTGAGGTGGACTCCCTCTGTCTTATGCTGTTCCTCTGAGGCTGGATGAAGCCACAGTGACCATGATGTTGGAATCTCTCTAGAAGGTGGAAGTGTGAGGATGTAGTCACATTCTCTTTTCCCCACTCATTTGTTGGGTGCTTGTGTGAGGCAACCCATGGCTACAAAAAACTTTTGTCCCTGGGTGCAAATCCAGGAACTGACCTGCTGCTCATGTGATGAAGGTGTCTTGGTAGCATGGGGAGAGATTGGCCAACTGGGCTGGAGGAAGCAGATCTTGTGTTACATTCTTGAGCCCTCTTTGAAGCTGAGCAGGCTGGGCAGTCACTAATAGCAGAGTGTGAACCATCAGTGGTGAAAAACAACATCCTTGCTGTCACCATCTGGGCCACAAGCTAGGGTGCTCCTGACAACAGCCTTGGCAGCCTTGGCTCTGTTTCACCAGCATACTTTAAGTTTGGGTTTGAGAAAAAAAGAAAGCAACCCGAAGGGAGAAAAGAAAAGAGCTCTTCAGGGTAAACACGTAGCCAAAGAGTTTAGCATCAAATGCCTTTTGAAAGCAGCTGTGGAGCCTTGCTCCGAGATAAATAAAGGCTGGTTTGAGGCTGGAGAGCTAGCTGGCAGGACATACTGTTCCCATCTTGCCAAATGCTTCCCGGACCACCTGTCCTTGCAGGGCTGGGTTCCCCGCAGAGCTGCCGGCAGCTGCCCTGGTGCCCCACGCTCCGGTGGAGCAGCTGGGTCTGTCGCCAGGTTCCTGATGCTCTGCCCAGGCTTGGAGCAGGGGCAGGGCTCGCGGTGATCTTGAAGGTTCCTTTCTCTCTCTGGAGAGCTCAGAGAACCAGAGACCTTTCCACCTGGTTGTGTGGGTTTTGAGGATTTTTGAGTGGGAGGCGTCCATGAGAGTTTGTCTGGCAGGAGATGTGCACTGCCTGGCCTCCCGCGTAGTACCAAGTGGAGGCTGTGGTTTTGGATCGTTACTAGGTCTGAAGCATCTGAGTCAAGGGAATTTTAACCAAAGTGGGCCCTAAAATGTCTGTGCTCAGTGTTTTAACAGAAGGAAGAAGGGCTCATGCAGAAAACATCTGGAACAAGATCAGAAGCCAGACATGCTCCTAAACAAAGGAGATACATGGCCTTGGAGGAAAAAACAGGCATGTAAATGGAGACGGAGGGGGCCAACAACAGGTTGGGTTTCTCTGAATCTCATTTGTTTTCCTTGTGCTGCAACTGTCTAAAGTAAATGCTGGGGGGCTGTGGTGTGCCAGAACACGCTGGGGCCATTCATCATGGGCTGTGCTGGCAGTTGGAACAAGTCCGTGACGAGCAGAAGCTTTCAACTATACAGAGGGGCTCTGACTCGTTTGTGTCATTGGTTTTGAGGCTGCAGCCTTTCCCATAGTGCATGCAGGCAAATGCAGGGAGAGAACAACTTCTTTCAGCAGGGCATTAACCCCTGCAAAAGTGACCCTGAGGTGCTTTTCTACAAGGGCTCTGGCTGGGCTTCAGGAGGGTCATTGCTCTCTCTTCTTCCAGAACTCCTTCAACTCAGTTTGGGAAGGAATGCCTCCTGGTCTGGATCTTGCCCCTTGTAGGTTTTTTTTTACAGTTGCGCTCTCCACAGACCTTCTGGGTCACTTCTTTCCAGTCTGAACAGTCCCAATCTGCTCAGCATTGCTTCTTCTTTTCCAAAAGCTGCTCTCCTGTTCTGGGCAGCATGTCTGAAGATGGAGGGCAGGTAGTTCTGCAATGCTTTGATATGGATCTACTAAGAGCTCTCTCTGAAACCCAAGAGATCGAGTCTGTGCACAGCTCTGGTGTGAAGAGAGTCTGCAGCTCTGTGCCACACTTCTGTGAGCCACTGGGGACAGCACCAGCAGAGTCAAATGTAGAAATTCCCAAGTGAGCCCTTTTCTCAGGTGCCCACAAAGGGAGCTGGAGGAGGCCACAGTGGCTGGGTCTTTGGGAGCTTCCCCATGGAGCAGGTCTGTGCTGCCCCAGAGGCAGCATCTTCCTGCGGGATGCTTCTGTCCAGGATTTCCAGGCAGAGGATGACTACGGCCAGGAAAAAGCCATCAAAGAGTAAATCCGGAGTCTGCGGGGGCAGAGCCACCAAGAGTGCAAAGGCAGCATAGGGCAGGGGAGCTGGGGAAGTCTCTGGAGCAAATAAGATATACCAGGTTGGTATTCCTACCAGGGCACACCAGCACAGAGTGGAAAGTCCCTGGCTGTCTTTTCTGTGTCTGATAAGGCAGACTGGCTTCATGCCCTGCCAAGGAATGGCCTGCTTGTGGATCCTTTTTTACGGGAAGCGGAGGGGAGAGTTGGAAAGATAGCAGTCAGAGAGATGGGAAAAGGAAAGGCAGCCAGATCCTTCCTTCATGCTTCTCCATGCACAGCCACCGTGTTAGCTGGACCACTAAGTTGTTGGGAGGTCCTGGGTAACAGGTCCAGGACTTCTCATTTGCAGTCTGGGAGTATAGCACTGGAGCCTGCTGAGTCCCTGAGCTCCCCTCCCTTCTCCTAATGCTACCACAGTTCCCTTACCACCACTGGAAACCCTGAAGATCTATTAATGCCTCCTTCTGCTTCAGGCAGGCTGACCCAGGAACCCTCCTCACTTTTGGTTTGAAACACATTGCTCCCAGTCCATTACAGCACTGACAGAGCGCACCCAACTGCCACCGTGCTAATGTTGTCCCCAGGCCTGACAAGAGATGTGTCCATCCCCAAAATGATGAGGCTGCAAGTTTAAAGTAAAGGGGACTGCCCTTTTAGACTGCGCTTTGTAGATAAGCCACGGAAAGGTGCAGCACAGGGTTCTGGAGGGGCTCAGCCAGGGGCTGGATAAACCCATCACAGGTGGGTGCACATGGGTACCACACAAGCTCCACCTGGGGAAACTCCTGTGCTAGTGACTCCTGGGTGCTGGGAGGGCTTGGCAGGGAAGGGCGACTCTGATGTGCTTTGTTTCTTGAGCTTTTTCTTATACATCTAGTAGTGGCCTCAGCTGGAGAGAGAGAGACAGAGTGATGCAGCCTCTGTCCTGGCCCAGCGCTGCTGTTCTTGGACTGTTCCCTCTACCCTTTGCACTGCTAAATTTCACCCAATATCTATAACATCCACATATTGTGTAAAATATATTGCCCCTGCTCTGAATCATCAGAGCGTGTCATTAGCCTGCTCCCACCTTTCGTGTTGATTACCTGTGACCAGCGCCAGGGGGTCCTGGGCAGCTCACCAGGGGACTAAGCCCCATAGTTGCTTCCCTTTCTTTTACCCTAATTGCTGTAGCCATCTCTCACCCCTCAGCAAGCCTGGGACAAGTGATGCCAGCAGAGGTCCTTCCCTGTCCTTTATCCCCAGGAAGTCTTCACCTACCCAAGTGTTTCTTGCATCCTGAGGAAGCAGCTGCAGATGGAGAAGACATGATAGCTATCTAGGAGGGAGCGTGCCGGTCCTTTGACCTCCTGTCCTGCGGGAACAAGAGCTCTCCTGGCTTCCTGCCCTGTCCTAGCAATGCTTAACCGAATGTCCCTGCCTCCTGAAAAATCCCAGCCAGCAGAAAAAGGCAGCCACCCACCGGGAAGCAGAAGGAAGGCACCACCGAGCCTTCTCTTTGTCTTTGATCAGGCAGGCAAAGTCCAAGGCTAGCTGTCACATGGAGACATTCCCGGCCATGGGTGTGAGCCAGCACATCCCGGAGACCCACAGGAACTGGCAGCAGAGAAAAAAAGCAAGCTGGAGAGAACTTTGTCTGAGAGTGTTCAGTGGAGCCCAGGGCTTAGGACAGGATGTGTGAGGTTGGGCAGTCTTTGTGTGCTCCCTGAGCCTCTCTGTTCATCATGTCAGGGCTCTCCAGCTCCTCACAGTAGAGAAACAGCAAGGTCCTGGCTGCCCAGGGAGGCTGGTGGGAACACCATCTCATACGGTGTTTGTGAGTAGCCCAGACTACATCTGGTGCTGACTGTAGAGTGAAAAACTGCTGATGGGTCACTCCAGCCCCTTTTAAGTATTTTGTGATTTGGTTGTTGCATGTGGGTTGTTGTTTTGCTTTTTTTTTTTTTTCATTTAAAAAGAGATTGATTTCTGGGGACAGGGATGCTTGGGGTGAACCTGGCAACCTTCAGAGACAGGAACAAAGTAATGAACCCTCCATCTAAATCTCTTTTGGCTGCTATTGCTCTATCCCAAATACCATTTCTGGGGCAAGAGGATTCATGGTCATCTTGTGGAAAGGCTTCCCTTGTCACCAGCTTGTCCCACAATGGAGGAGCAGCCCCATCAGAGCAGATTCTTCCTGACCTGTGTTGGAGAGTTTATCAGGCTTAAAAGGCTGAGAGATCTGTGTTTGTTTAGCCTGGAAAAAAGAAGATTGAGAGGAGATCTCATCAACACTTATCAATATCTAAAGGCCAGGTGTCAAGAGGATGGAGCCAGACTCTTCTCAGTGGTGCCCAGCAACAGGTCAAGAGTCAACCGGCTCAAGATGGAACACAGGAAATTCCATCTCAACATGAGGAAAAACTTCTTTACTTTGAAGGTGCCAGAGCACTGGAACAGACTGGCCAGAGAGGGTGGGGAGTCTTCTTCTCTGGAGATGTTCAAAACCTGCCTGGATGCCTTCCTGTCCAGCTTGCTCTGGGTGACCCTGTTTTGGCAGAGGGTTGGCTAGATGGTCTCTAGTGGTCCCATATAAGCCCTACAATTCTCTGATTCTGTGATACTGTGATCAGACGTGGTTGCAGCTCTGAACTCTGGGAACATGTCAGCTGAGGGGGAATGACCTTTCAGACCTCTACTTCTCAGTGACATTGGAATCATCCTGCTGCTGTGGCCCTGCCATATTCTCTGTGTGTCACTCGCTGTCCTTCTCTTCTGTCCTTGTGTAACAGAGTGGGATCAACTCTTCCACTCATTGCCTTCCTGTTTAGATGAGATTTTAAGATCTTCATGGTCTAATGTAGGTCTGAGTCTCTGGACACCTCCCATGAGAGTCATGGCTTGGACAGGCATATGTGCCTGAATGCTCCTTGCAGCGCGCAGGAAACCCAAGCCATGGTGCAAGTGTTGGCACTGCTCATGGCAAATGCTTCAACACTCTCTTCTTTCCCTCTCTACTGTTCAGAAATCTCAGGAAAAGACTGCCACATTCCTCCAGGCCAGAGGAGCTCTGCATCGGCCATATAGCACTTGCCTTTGCTGGTGACATTATCTATCTCAAAGACTCTGTGATATGCTGGGATGGGTCCAAAAACCTTGGTGCCCACAGCTTTCTTCTCTCACAAACACAGAGCAAGGGGAAATCACCTGCCAAACCTCCATCAGCACCAATAGTGGTTGCAGAGAGGCAGGGGGAACAGAGAATGGGAGACCTCCACATGTGTCCTGCTGATTATGATAAAAGAGCTTGCAAAGCACTTAGCAAACATGGGAAAAAGCTAAAACCTCCATCCTGGTCTCTGCTACTGTCTTTTTAAAATTTCCCATGCTGATAGATGTAAGCTTGATATTCAGAGCTGACATCACATCAGTGTCCCAGAAATATTCCCTAGTGCCATTCCCTGGGTTCGTCCCTGCTGACACCCTGAAAATACACCTCACCCTCCTCGCGTTCCTGGCTGGTTGTTACCAGGTGGTGCATGGACCATTGTACCCATGTGAGGACACCGAGAGCCACGTGGTTTATAGCCAGGGATGGGATAAGTGCAGGAAGTGTGTCAAGTGCATGCCAATGAATACTTCCCAACTAATCAAGGATGTTTTCCAGAGAGCTCCAAGACACGCACAGCTAATGCCTCACTCTGGCACCATTTACCTCCACAGCAAAATAAGCTGCTGATTATGCAGCAGAAGATTAAAGGGCTTTTAATATCTTTATTGGGTACAAGATACACATACTCAGCCTGGTAACTGTCTTCAAGTGAAAAAAAAAAAAGTGAAAGTAAATCTAAATGATTAAGGGAGAGCTCAGTGCTTTATGCCCGTTTTTACAGCCCTCTCAGGTTTGCAGATTACACAGCCCTGGGTACACTTGTGTAAATATTCCCAGCGTGTTCATATCCTTGAAGGGACACTTGCAACCCCCATGTCTTAGTCTTGCCCTCTTTCTTCTTGCACTGCCCATGTTAACTTTTCCTCTGCTACTGGTGGGTTGTGTGGCCAGAGAGGTTCTTCGTCACTCTGCATCCAGGAGCAGCCAGCAGAGGGGCAATGAGGGTTACATCTTTCTCAGGAGAGATGTGTGACACCAGAAGTCCATATCCTAGAGACACCAAAAGGCCTGGCTTCCCTTGGTGTGACAGGAGTGAAACCTGATGTCCAGCTGAGCAGCAACCCCCTCCTGGCATTTCATGGGGCTTCTGCTGCTGCCCATCATCCCCGTCCCCATCCTCCTTGTGTGCAGCTGTCTTATTTGGCTTTTCTTACTTTCTGGATCCCATGCTTTGAGGAAGAGTGTGTTATTATACCACGGGGAATCACAGTAGTGGTCACTCTGGGCTATGCTTTTGCGAAGGGAACTTGCACTTCCCTTTGCAGCCAGTGCCCCAGCAAAGGCCACAGATCCTTTCTGTTTTTGTTTTGGTTTTTTTCTTCGAAGTGGCTGTCTGAACAGAAGGAAATGAAAACATGACCCTTCAGGCACTGGTACCCTTCCTCTGGGCTCCAGACCCTGATCAGCTCTTAAATCTCTTATGGCTTTCCAGCCCTGCAGAGCAGGGAATGCTACAGAGGCAAAGCAGGTGTGCAACTCACCCACTAGGTCTTCACTGTGGATCCTCAGGCCACAGCTGAGGAACCCCTGCATTTACGGGCTCATGATGTGAAATGGTAGAGAAAGAGGTTGCTGATTGTAGAAGTTGACCCTGGAGTGGAGCCAACGTACTTATGCAAGAGGAATAAACAGACTCCCACAGGAAGTGGAGCCCGCTAACCCACCGCAGGGTCTGAGCCACCAACAATGCCGACTTCTTCGTTTTTTCTCCATTATGAGGCTTTGGCTTCTTCCTCTTCTGTCAGGACACAGCAGTCTCTCATCCTGGCAATGGTGGCATGCAGATTGTACTGCCTTGTCTTCCATTTACCCTCCAAACGGATCCCTTAACTCAGCAATTACCTTTAGACATTCTATAGGCAGGAATCTGAACTTTTTGACTGTCCCAGTGCCCCCTGAAGACATAGTGGTGCCCACTGCAGTGCACCAGGGCTGCATGGATGACAGCAAATGTCCCCTTGTACTGTAACAGCCTTGGCATCACTCCTGGCAGGTTTTGTCCCAAGTCAACTAGCCTGGACAGTTGACCCCAAGGATGGGTATCATTCTCAACGTGCTATTTGAGAGCAGAAAAGGAGGGTGGAGAGAGTCTAATAGGATGGAGGCTGGCTTTCACCTGCTTGTTTGCCCTTTGCCCATAGCTGGAAAGCAGTCCCCAGCAGAGTTGATTTCCTAGCCCAGATGTAGGTGGAGGGCCTCTGCTCTTCTCTGTGCAGTGTTGGCTTCTGCTTGGTGCTTCTGCTGGGGGCTCCCTGTGTGTCATGGTGGGTTATTGCCTCTGGAGAGGCAAGGTCATCTGAAGCTGGGGAGGCTCTGCAGACAGAAAAAGCGTTTTCTCAGACCCCTCATCCACCTTGCTGGCTAATGACTTTTGCCCGTCACCTGCTGAGGGAGCTGAACCAGCACAAAGCACCACATACCCCAAAACAGCTCCTTTGTCTCTTGCCGCCATTGCCCCACACCACTCACATGGCCAAGACACTCTGAAAGGCCACAGAGAGAGAGGTGCATGTCCTTATCCAGAGTAGCTCCTTGCAGGTCCATTAGCATTTCTGAAACATTGGCTTCTTCATGCTTAAATGTCATTCTTGCCTGGCAGCACCAGGTGAGGGACGTGGATGGTATCCTGCAAGCAGGTGGGGACATGGCTCACAGTTTGCTCCAGAACCCCTGGCTTGCTGGTTAGCTTGGGATCATGTGACACCAACACGAAAGGAGGGTCCAGCCTCCAGACATGTGAGATAGGGGAAAAGCCAGGATAGGGAATGAGGGGGTGCCTGCCATGGCAGCCTGTCACTGTTTAGAAATGCCATGCAGAGGCAGGAAACATTTGCTTGATGACAACCACCCAGGATGAAAAACCCAGAACCTTGAGCCTTCCCAGAATGGGGAAGGGCCTGAAGTGCTCCCAAATGCTCTGGACTGAAAAGCTGTCATCAGGCACACATCAAGGCAAAGATATGATAACCCCTGTGGCATCAGACAAGAGGATTTGTCCATTCCTTGGTGTCCTCGGGTCTGGAGTGAGAGTCAAACCCTCCTGGATCTGTACATCCCACCTTCAAGAGCAATGCAGCCACGTCTGCGCTGAACTGCTGCTCTGCTGCTTTCGGAGACCGTGAGTTTGGCAATGGGATGGGGAAGCCTCAAGCCACAGGGGTGCACCAGAGCCCACGCCACCCATGTTGTCACCGCTTCTGCCCTGATCCCACATCCCCAGGCATCATCAACACTTGCCAACACAAGGGCTGGCAGGGAGCCCAGCTATGCTGGTGGGAGCCAGAAGGGCTTTATACCTGCTCTCCTCGTGGTTCAGTGGTTGTCATGATGGGTCAGTGGCTTGCTGCCCTGAGCCACATGCTGCAGACCAGCTCCAACCAACAGCTCCTTCAGTTTCTGTTCCCTGGCCACCCTCTTCCTTTAATTTTTCACATTTTTCTCTTTGATTACAAGTAACCCTGAGAGGGACTTCCCAGCCCTCAGGGAGGAAGAGGCAATAATCTCTTCCTGAAGGAAGCGGCCAGGATGCCTGAAGGACCCTTCTCACCCAAGAGTAAATGAAACTAAACAAAATCCCCGGCCAGGAACTGATGGAGGCAGCAAGGGCAGAGAAAGCTGCCAGGAACAGGGCTCGCAAGCACCTTGGGGAGGAAGTAGAGCTGCTGCTGCTAGCTTATGGGGTCTGCCACTAGGAAGCTGGCTGTTGGGGTTCCCTGGTGTTCCTGTCCAAGCACTGCTGAGCTCTGGAGCCCCCAGGTGTGCCTCAAAAGCAGGTGGCATGCTGTCGAATGGCCATGATTCCTGGTCAGGGACTCCAGGGAGTGTTTTCATCAGGATTCATGGATTCACAGATTTGACAGAGTTGGAAGGGACCTCTAGAGATCATCTAGTCCAACCCCTCTGCTAAAGCAGGATTGCCTAGAGCACTCATTAATTACTACTTCTTGTTCTGTAGCTTTGCACTGGAGATGGGTGCCAGACTGCCATCCCCTCTGGCCACCTAGGGGTCTTTTCTTTAGAAGCAAAACCTGCCTCTTAAGAGACCATCTTCTTCGCTCTGGTGAAGGTACCTACATGGTGGTCTAGATGGTCTGCAGGAAGATATGCATTCAGTGTCATTACCCTTTGCTGATGCTCAGGTCTGCTGATCCTGTGGCAGCTGGGGTTGTGCCCTTCCACAGACCCTCTCCTCCACACAGGACAGACACAGCTGAGATGACACACTTTTCTCTTGACATTGGCTAATTGGTTTGATTTGTCCATATTAAACATTTACCATCCACAGTTAGCTCCTTCATCAGCTATGACACATCGTGTTTAACCACACAGAGATATTGCAGCAGTGCCAGAACCAGCAGCAAGCGCTCAGAAAACTTCTGCACAAGGTTAACACAGAGACCATGAGAAAATCTGGGGCTGGATTCAAACAAATGTACACAAGCCTGGAGATGCATCTGAGCTGGCAGAAGATCTTAGACAAGTGTGTGCATCCACCTGCACAAGCTTTCATCCCTGCCTCCTTTATTTATACCCAGCATAACGGCTTGCCTGTGGACCTGTGGGCTTGCAAGGAGGAACGAGCACACATTTGGCCTGCAAACCACAATGTTAATTAATTCCCAGCAAAAGCTTCTGGGTTTCACTTTGTGGCTGTGGAAGTTCAAGGTGATACCCACAGCAAGTAGATCCCTCTCCTGCATGCCCGGGGCACTCAACCCCACCAGCACAGGGTAAGGGATGGGTCTTCCAGGACCAGGGAGAAACCAGGCAGGTGAGAAAGGAAAACAATTTAAGAAATATCAAAGAAAATAAGAAAATAAGGGAGGTCCCTGCCTCCCCCAGCCCCATTCCTGAGCAGGGTCAAGCCTTTGCCTCCAGGGTTTTGCCCTGAGGGTTTTTTTAGCTTTCTCACAGGGAAGACCAGTAATTCCCCGAAAGGCTATTTTGAAGGCAGTGTTTGCCATCTAGTGGGAAAACAGGGTCTGGGCACCCCTCTTGGCTACAGAAGGATGGGGCTTGAGGTTGTTTAGGCATGAGCTGGGGGCCATGTTCTTCCTAGCCCATACCTGGGCAGTAGCTCCCAGCCCCAGCAGGAAGCTCTGAGGAGGAGGGAAACTGGGAGAGGTGATGCTGGCTCATTTTCTTGCAGGCAGCTCACTGGGTTCTTTGCAGCCAGCCATAGATGCCTGTCTGAGTGTGGATCCTTAGCTCAAGCCCTTGGAGTAGTCCCTGGCTTAGCTGGTGCCCAGCATATGTGGTGAGCTAAAAGAAGTGCTCTGGAGTAGGAGAGAAAGCACAGTGCCTGGAGCAAAAAGTGTCTTCCAGGTCAGCATGCCCCTAGGGACTGGTGACCCTCGGGCTGGCATCCTCCTATAATCCACATCACCATCTTCCTGGGCATCAGTACCTTCTAGATTGGCATCCCCAGAATTCTCCTGGCAATCAGCAGCCTTCCAGGTCAGTATCCTCCCAGGTTCAGTACCTCCAGGTCATCATCTTCCCCAGCATCAGTGCCTTCCAGTCAGCATCTTCCCAAGTGGTGGTGCCTTCCAGGTCAGCATCCCTTTGGTGATTGGTGCTTTCCAGATCAGCCTTCCTCTAGGGATCAGTGCCTTCCAGGTCAGAAGATCCTCCTGGGGATCAGTCAGCATCCTCCAGAAAATCTCAGGTGTAGACATAGACCTAGCACTCTCAGCACCTCACCACCTTCAGATCCATCAGCACAGAGATGACTATGCCAGTGCCCAGTATCTACATGGAGCTCAGCTGCTGCCACATCTGGCATATCTCCCAGAGTGGAGCAAAGGCTGAAGATTTTTTGTGTGCTGGGAGGGCTACATGTGTTGTAACCCTGCAAAGCCACATGAGACTCTCAGAGTCACATTTAACTCTGGCCCATCGCTTTCAGGATGCAGAGAAAGGTCTCCAGCTGTACAGGGATGTTTGTCCTACCAGTGCCTGCCCCATGCAACCTTGACAACCCAGGGAGCACTGGGATCCCCCAGCTGGTTGAGGAGCTCCTGCAAAGGGCTGGGCCATGCTGTTCACAGCCTCTCCTTGCTTGGTCTGCCCCTGCAGACAAAGCAGCTGATGTGGCAGCGGGCAGAGGACTCCAAGGTGCAGCCAGTGGGAGGAGAAGTCATGGAGGCTCCCTGTCCCTCCCCAGGGCAGCTCCCAAAGTGTGTCCTGCTCTGTTTCAGGCCCTGCAGCTCTGGAGGCAGCTGGAAGAGAAGATGTAGTTTCTGCCATCATCTCCGCTGAGCAAGTGATGCAGCAACTTTGAGGAGATAAGGTCCTCACGCTGCACAGCAGAGGAAGTATGTGCACAGGGAATAGGCAGTGGACCCTGCTATGAAAAGCTGTATGTGTCCCCCAGTGCCACCACACTTCATGGCAAGCAACAAAACATTGGGAGCTCTTCATTGGACAACAGGACTGTTCTCAGTGCAAAAGAAGCTGGTTGGAGAGTCCTGTGCTTGGTGAGCTCATTCAGAGAGCTGCTGCTGCTCTGAGGAGGGAGCAGCCGTGTCCTGAGAACATCACAAGCAGCAGGGTTTTGGTACAGCAAAGCTGCTGGCTTGAGCCTCCCAGCACCTCTGCAGCCAGGTGCTTGGTGTTTCCTGGCTTTGAAAGACCAACAGCATCCTGGAGGCAGGCAAGGGGCCAGCCCCAGCAAGCAAAGACAGAAACAACCTATTCCTGCAGGGAGAAGCCTACACTGGGGCAGCAAGAACAAGATGTCTCAGGCCTCTACCCTCTCCGCATCTGTTTGGGTGCCAGCACATCTGTCTTGGCAGGTTATGTTGCCCTTTCTATTTTTCAGGAGAGAATGGACGATTACCAATGAGCTTGCAGCTGGAAAGGGAGGCAGATAAAGAAGAGGGGGTATAGACGATCTCAGGATCTCCAGCAGGCTGTGCACTTGGACCCTCTAGCAAAACCCCAGGCAGAGCTATCCCACGTGCAGGTGAGATGAAAGTTATGGCTGAAGTGGATGGTCAGCACTGAGTTTTTAAAGTCTTTGTGTTTGGATTCATTGTGTCCTCGGGGCTGTGCTGCTCCTCCATTCTCAGTGCCCAGAGAGCATGAGATGGAAGTGGCTACTGAGGACGATGCAATTCCTCTGGAGGTGCCCCACATGCTTCCCTGACACTCTCGGGACCTGCACTGAACAATTTGGGCTCTGTCTCCTCATGTCAGCTGTGATGCCCCTTCCATGGGGTCACACCTGGGACCTTCCCAAACACTGCCCTTGCTCTGCCCATGGGTCTCCCTTTAGCAGCCTTACACACTTGGCCTCCCAGACTTCACAAGTCAGCCCCTGCATAAAACCACTGTATTCGGATGTCCAAACAGCCTATCCATCCCCCCATCCCCCCATCTACCCATATATCCATCCCTTCCTCCCTCTGCCAACTCATCCAGGCATCCATCTGTATGTCTGCACAGCTCCTTCCTTCAATCCATCCATCCTTCTCTCCCTGCTGAGCCACTGACTGTGTTTATACCCCTTCCTTTCTCCCTCACCTCATGACATACATATATATGTTTCATGCCCCTGTGGCTTCCATGATCTTCTGGAGCTGCTTTTACTTCTTTTCTTGGCTCAGGAGAAGGCGGAGAAGGAAGCAGGAGCAGCCATGAGAGGTAAGTTGAGACTGTTTTGCTTCAGTCCTCTGCAACCCGCCTCCTTCCCTCTGGAACAGGAGCTGATCCTGGCAGAGAGGCAGGGAGAGGAGGAGGCTAACTGGCCTGAGGGTCAGCCCAGATCTTTGGCAGGGCTGGTGGCAGCCAAGCAGCCCAGCCACCGCTGCACAAGTATCCACAGCCAGTGCCCTGCTGCAGAAGCTTTTGCCCAGGCTATTGCTTTCCCAAAGGAGAAAGAGCACTTTTGGATGGCTGGTGGACCCCAGCCCCTGCCCAAGAGATGCCCTGGATGGGGCCACCCTGCATTGGATGGAGACAGACATGGATGTTTCTACACCTTCATGCTGCATTGCCTGCTAGAAATTTTTGGGGCCTCCAGCAGGATACCGGCCATGTTCTCTTGCACTTTTGTCCTGCTGGGCTTGGGCTGGTACCTTTCTCACGCCAGGGAGCTGGACCCATCCCTGTTCCCACAGGCTGGTTTGACCTGGCCCAGCCTCAGCATCCTCAGGCCTGGCCTGTACCAGCTCCCCAGCCATCTTGGCACAGCATGTGCCCTGGGGAGGGTGGGATACAGCAGCGAGGCAAGTTTGGAAACGCTTCTGCCTCTCCGGGCAGGGTGGGTCCAGGCAGGGCTCCAGCCTGCAGCAGGCAGCCTCCTGCTCACTCAGGGGCTGTGCCAGCCACCGAAGAGCCCAAGAAGAGCCTGAGCCCTGGAGGAAGTGCCCTGGCCCCGCGGTGGGACAGGGAGGTGCCGGCACTGGGACTGCTCTCATGGTCCCTTCCTGTTTTTCTTCTTCACGGCTTGAAGGCAAAGTTGACTTTGGCATCTGGAGCCCTGTCCTTTATCCCAGATTGCTGCTCACCCCAGCCCTCCCCTTGCATCTCCACCAGTCCAGTGGAAAGCCCTGTTTGCCCATTACCAGCACCAAGGCATCCTCCCCCCAGGCAGCTGGCAGTGCAGCACCTAGCACCAAGCATCTTTACCTCCCCAATCACTGCTTCCTTGAGGTCTCCGATGTCCTTTTGTCATGTTTACAGGCTGCTGGGGCAGGGAGCTGAGCCATGGAGCTGCAGTGCAGGCAAGCAGGATTTTGTGGTGGTATGCATACATCTCACCTACTTTTGGTACCTCCAGCTGCCAAAATGGGGGGCAGATCCTGTCTCGAAACATTCCATCAGAGAGGAAAGGAGTCACCCTCCAGAGCCAAGGGCAGCAGGATGCTGTGATGAGGTACCAGATGAGGACCTGCCCTCAAGCTGCCCTGGTCACCAGAACCGGGTGTCTCCACCCCAGCTAAGGAAGGGGACACAGGACTTGGCACATAGGGACAGCACAGTTATGGGTTCCCTCTGCCTGCTGTTTCTGATTTATCCACCTAAACTAGCCCCTACAATGCAGGCATATGTCCACTTGTGTGGATGTACGAGGCTCCACTGTTCTCTGCACCCTCCAGCCAGAAGCAACCCCCTTTTATTTGGGAGTGTGCCTGGAGTTTATAAGCAGGCAGGGTACGAGGGCCAGAGCTGCCATCTCACACACCCTCTCCCATTTTTTTGGCCCTTGTGCTCCTGCGTCTCCAGCCGGCGTCAGCCTCTAACCAGCACCAGGTGCTGGGAAACCACTGAGCTCAGTTTGCAAATGCCAGAGCTACAGCTATGGGGTGGCCATCACCCGTGTTCAACAGCCTCCTGGGGACAACCACAGCCCTGATCCCCTCCATGGTGGCAGGGGAGTAGGATCTGGTGGTGATAAGAGCGGGTTTCCAAGTGGAAAGCACTGCCCATGCCATGCTGGGGACTGAGGGGAGACAAGGGTGGCTGTGACACATCAGAAAGAGTGTTGGCTGGGTCAGATGCTGGGAACTAGAGTCCAGCTGGTGATGGCAGTGTTGCACAGCTGTAGCTGCCAAGTTCTGGGATGCACCTGGGAGAGGGGATGTGTCTGTTAGGCTCAGAAGCCCAGCCAGGATTTGTCCCCTTAGACCTCCCCAGATTGGTGACCTGCCTTGCTTGCTCCATTGGAGAGCTCCGCTCCTGTTCAAGGAGGGTGCAAACCCAGTAGCACACCACAGATGGGAGGACTGAGCCCCATATCCCCCATCCAGGGTGAGCATGCTCACCAGGGGCAGCGAGGGGTTGGGACACCCCACAAAACCAAGCACCAGGGTGGGTGTGCAGGAGCACCCAGAAAGGGCACAGGGCTACATGGGCACAGAAGCCACAGAAAAAGGCACACCCATGCTATGGTCCCCTCCAGCCCAGAGCCCACGAGGACACTTTCAGGATGTCCCCATCCTCCAGGCTCCCTCTGCATCCCAGGTTCAAGGGCAGCCCCAGTGCCCAGCCAAGGATAGCACATCTCCCCAGTGGGGGTGGGCGCAGGGGCCGACCCCATGCTAGCTCTGCTCCCTGTGCCGCTGCTGCCTGACTTTCCACCCCAGCCCCATCTGGATCTCATCGGGCTCTGGCGCTGAACACCAGGGTCAGGAGGTGCCAACAGATGGAAGCCATTAGAGGGGCCAGGTTGAGGCGCGGCGAGGGGGGGCACATGCCGAGTGAGGGGGGCTGTGCAGAGGGTCCTGTCCCTGCTGGGCTGGCGAGGACAGAGGAGATGTCCCAGACAGCTGCCTGCATCCTCTTATGGCACTCAGCAAGGGCTGGCCTGGGTGAGGGTCTCTCTCAGCTCCTCTAGGTGCCTGGGGATGTGGCTGACTTGTTTGGGGTCCATCCCTGCTGCCTGTCCACCTCCTGCAAGGACCATCTCCAAGAGGGTGAACTCAACTGGTGCCACTCACCTCTTCCCTGGCCCAGCATCATCTGCAAGCAGGGGGTGTTTTGCCTGGGCAGTGCCAACGCTACCCCCTTTATTGGCATCACTGCTCCATCCAGCCACAGCACGGTGGAGAGGGGGCAGAGGGATGGGGGGGGTCCCTTCTGCCTGCTGGTGAGGGGTGATGGGCAGGGCTCAGCATCCACTGCTCATTGATGCCCGGCACCCCTGGGAGCCTGCACCCATGGTCCCCCTCGACACTAGGCAGTGAAGTGGGGGCTGGCTCAGTGTCTTATCCCCAATTGTGTTCAGCAGCTCTCGGCGGTGGGGCTGGCCCGTCGCCAAGTCGAAGGTGCCTCCAGTTGGCTCCTGGCAGGCACGGTCAGCCCAAAAGCTCCTGGGAGCAGAGTCTCTCTTCTTAGGGTCCATCCTGCACCCCCAGAGTGCTGGGAGCTCCGGTAATGTCCACGGCTGTGAGGTGACCCGGGAGGCGTGGGGTCCTTGGGTGCCAAACAGTGGCATCAAGTCCCATGCGTGGACAAGCAGGTGCAGGGGAGCTGGGATTGGCCACTACAGGATCTGGGCCTCTGCCAAAAGAGAGGGAAGGGGGTCAAGGTGGGCACTGACCTGCCTCCTGCCACCCCCACTCCCTCCCCTCCATTCCCCCAATATTCCCCCTGCACCCCGACTCACTTGGCAGTGCCTTCAAGTGGGTGGCAGCAACCAAGAAGTTGTGGGGTTTGGTCTTCTCCTTGCCATGTTTCCTCACCCGGAGCCTGGGGAGAGAGCAGCAGTGGCTGAGGACCCCCAGCAGCCCCCCTGGGCAGCGGGACTGCCCTCATCCCAGGTGACCCCGCTCTGCACCCTCACCCAGCTGTGCCCAGCTGAGCCCAGCTGAGCCTGGTCGCTCCAGCGGGTCAGCTCCAGGGCTACAGCAGGAACCTGTTGAGATAGAGCAGGGCTGGGATGGGGACAGGGACCGACAGCAGAGCCACAGCATGGCAGCAAGAGCCCAGGATGAGAGGGGACCTGGGGACAGCACCAGCAAGCACTGCCAGGGGCAGGATGCTCAAGGGATAAAGGCATATGGAGTGGTGGCTACGCTGACTCTGGAGCATGAGAGTCCCCAGCAAGACAGGAGCCTCTGGGGGAATGTTAGTAGCAGCAGCATCTTTGGGGGATAACAGAGAAAGGTCCCATAGATGTGGGCTCATCAGGAAGACCTCAGGCAGGCTGGGCAGTATCTCAGCTGCAGGAGTGTCCTGGGAAAAGGCACTGATGTGGCAGGAGGGCAAGGGGAGCATAAACTACCTTCTGGGTCTGGCATCAGCTCTGTTTGGGCAGGGACCCCAGGGCAGGGCTGCAGGGACACAGGTCACCCTATGCTGAGGGTTTGGGGGCCAGAGTGGGATGGGGACAGCAATCACATAGACCCCTCCCTCTCAAAACCCAACCTACCAGATGAGGATGGTGATGACGAGAACAGCAGCCAGGATGAAGAAGGCAAAGATCCCGAGGGACACCAGGACAGCCATCTTCTCCAGGGGGTCACTACGGTCTGAGACAGAGAGACTGTCATGGCCGAGGGATGCCATGGGCCCAGCCACCCGGAGGACCCTATTGCAAGCTCCTGGATTCCCCAGACATACAGGGGCATGGGGGAAGACGCCCGTTCCCATTACTCGTGTGATGGGAGCCCAGGCAGGCAGCTGCCTGCAAGCAGCCCCCACTCCTGTCCGTCACCCCCAGCTCTACTCACTGATGGGCTCAGGGTTGGGAGCCTGGGAGGGCTCCTCGGCCAGGCTCTCCAGGCTGGCATCGGTAGTGGTTTCTTCACTTGTTGTGGTGGCCAGGTCTGTAAGGACAGAGGGGATATGAAACGCTCACCCAAAAGCACGGGCAGAACCTCAAGGACACACAGAAAGGACCTTCTTCTGCCAAAGGGGTTCCATGAGCCCAGGGATGACCCTGGGGTGCCAGTAGTGCTCTGGGTAGACCCGGTCTACCCCAAGGCTATGGGGGACAATCGTCAAATCTCCATGGGTCTGGGAGATGCCCTGCCCCCTTGCAGCACCATGGGGCCAGTTTTTGGCTGGTGCACAGGATCATGGTCAGCTTTAAGGGAACCTCAAGAGCTGGGACTCTTAAACATCTGGGTGATGTTTAAGGGAATGGGTACTGTGGGGAAGGGGTAGCCCATGGCACTGGAGGGGCTTTGGGGAGGGATGGAGAAAGCCAGTAGGGCTACTGGGGGCTGCAGCTCTACTGTGTGTCCTCATCACACCTCTGACTGGTGTCGCTCGGGCCTCGGCGCTCCACTCGCTCCAGTTGCCTGCATCCAGGAAATCCTTGGCGCTGACTTGGACCACGTGCTCCAGCCCAGTGAAGGCATCCGTGATCACCTCGGACAGGTTCACCGTCTCTACCTGCAGCGGGCAGAAGGGACCTGTGGGACAGGCAGGGGCACCCCTCACTGCCCTCCCTGGCCCCATGGCCACCCCACTCTGGGCTTCGCCTTCCCTCTCCCACCACTTACCACTGACCAGGAGCGGTGGATGATGGGCCGATACTGGAGCCGAAATCTGAGCTGGAAGTGGGGTTCCTTGGGCCAGGAGGAGGGGTACTTCCAGCTCACGTGGAGCCGCCGTGGGGCCAAGGGGATGGGCTCCACCACCAAGCCCTCCGGAGGGTCTGGCTTAACTGTGTGGGAGAGGACAGGGAACCCTTGTCACACTAGGGGTGTTGGGCTCCCCGCTGCCACCCAGGGCTGGATGCCCAGGGGATGGATGGACAGATGAACAGATAGGGACTCACTGATGGCCTGCATGGTGACATCGAGGAGGCGGAAGCTGGAGCCCAGAGGGTTTACCTCAGTGATGTTCAGGCGGTAGGAGCTCCAGAACTCTGATCCATGGACGGTGCAGGTGCCTGGGCGGGATGGATCCTGCAGGCACAGCCCTATCTGCAAGTTCTTGTTCCTGCAGATGAGAAGGCAGGGTGGTGACATGTCCCCCCACCCACCATGCACAGTTTCCTGGTGCTACTGAGGTGCTGGCATGTGAAGAGACCCCCGTGCCAAGAGTCTGCTGGAGGGGGCAGCACCCACTATGGCTCAGACAGGGTCTGGCAGCTGCCAGAGCCCGGCATGTCCCTCTGAGAATGACTGAAGTGACCCACATCCCATCCTCACATTCCTCCTGAGAAGGTCTCTCCCCTGGGGCCCCCGTCTTAGAGAGCTGGTTCCCTGTATGGCAACACCCAGCCTTTGCTTTGGGCACCCTACTGAGGACAGTGGCAGAGCCTTTGGGATGGTGGCCAGTCCCCAGGGAGCGGGACCAGGTTGGGAGCCAGTCCTACCTCCGCTTCTCTTCACCCGTCAGTGATTTCTTCCTGCCATGAAGAGAGATGGAAAAACAGTTGATGAGAACGCGGGGACAACGTAAAGCCAACCCCACTGTGATCCAGAGCAGGCACAAGGGTCTCTGCACTCCAGATCCCACATGGATGCAGAGGGTTGGCATGGCACAGGGGATGGAGCTAATGCCATTCTCAGCCCCACTGGTGAGCAGCGTGGCAGCAGAAGATGGGGGTCACAGAGGAGCAAGACAGGGGACTGCCCAGGAAGGTCTCCACCAGAAGACCCCCTTGCACACTGTGCAGCTGCAGCAAAGGTTCAGGGACATTGATAAACGCTCCCCAGCAGCTGGCTTCATGCTCATCCTACATCCCCCAAAGCTCCCTGCTTCCCCCAGCCCCCTCCCCTCCCCGCCGAGCCCCCAGCCCCCTGCTCCTGCAGCTTTCAGCAGGGCTGCGCTTTATGAGCTCTGGCTGACTTCAAAGCAGCCCGCTAATTTGGCCTGCTGCGATAATTAAAAGCAGCGGTGCTGCCGGGGCTCCTTTCATCCCGAAGCACGCCAAAGCGCTCAGTGGCTTGCAGATGACCTGCTTCTCTTTCATAGCCCCTCTGGTGCCGGGAGAGTCATTGGCGGGGAGGGATCCTGCCTGTGCCGGTCCCCTCAATGCTGCTGGGGGTCACCCTCTGAGCAAGCTAATGCTCGGTGCACTGCTCACCCCAAAACATGACCTGCTTTGGGGTGCAGCCTGGTCCTTGGGGTAGGAGGTGAACCCAGACCATTGGTGAGATGGCCAGCAGGATTTGGCAGTTTTCCTTGGCCAGGACCCAGGGTTCACCCTGTAAACTCCTCAACCTGTGCCCTGTAGGGGTACATCACCTGTAGGTGGTGATGTATCTGGTGGGGAGGAAGGTCTCTACGCTGGAGGTCCAAGAACAGGAGAAGTTCTCATAGTCAGATGCTCTGCAGGACACAAAGGGGACCCCTGGGAGGTCTGGGGTCCAAGGGGAAGCGACAGTCAGTGAGAGTTCCCCCACCCCGCAGCCCATCTGGCACACAGGGACCCCTGCGTCACCACAAAGTCTCCTCTTGGCAAGTCAGTGCCAGGGTTGCGGGCATCACTGGTCCATCCCGGTGGGGCTGCACACCCCCATATAGCCCAGCCCGTGGACACACTACTCACGTCCCATCCGCAGGGACACGGTGTGCAGGAGACCACCGTCCTCGCTGTGGCAGCTGTAGGTCCCTGTGGTGGCCAAGCCGGCGTGTGGCAGCACCAGGGCTCCCTGACGGGTGGCTGAGCCCTCTGGCATCTCCACAGCACCCACCCGCCTCCATTGCACCGTGGAGCTGGGGAGCAGAGACCCGGCAGGGGGTTAGGGGACAGGGACTGCAGGGTCACCCCAGGTCTACCCTGCAAACCAACCCCTTGGATAAATCCCCTGGTATATATGGAAAAGACTCACCCAGGGTGGGCACCGGAGCACAACAGGGTCACGTCTGTCCCCACCTGTCTGTACTGCACACCTGGAGGGAGACACACATCCCCAGAAGGTTGTTAGCATCCCATGCCACCCCACGCCAGGGCTGGGAGTCAAGGTGGCAGCTTTTGGGGTTGTACCGCCTCACCGGGGAAGCTGGGCGGTGGCTGTGGGGGTCTTGCTTCATGCAGGTACGACCACAACAGACCAGACCGGGAAGGAATGGTCCCAGTTGGGACTGGGCAGCTGCAAGGGTGGGCTGCTTCCAAAAGACTCAGGATTTTTTTTTTTTTCTCCAACTGGTCTGTTTCATGTTACATTAAAAAGGCAAGAAAATATTGCAGGATTTTAATGTATACATTCATGGAAAAGACTCTGAGTTGCCTATTACAGTTACAGAATATGCATTATGTTAATGGTTCTCAGCCTTCTGTAACACAGCCCAGATTTCCTGATTTAGGCAGACCACGGAAAGCCAGTCTAAATGTGATTCATGGGCAATCACATGAATCCCTTCCCCTTGCATCTCTGATCACACAGCAACATACGCCGGCAGGGACAACAACATTATTTATGGAAAAATAGTGGCAGTTATATCATTAACATGTTAAACTGCTGAAGAATCAGAACAACCAATATACCCATCCCCGTGGGGCTGCGTTTCGTGTACACCCTGATTCTGGTAGGTCTGTGCCTGCTGTGGGGGGAGTGGGGTGGTGCCCCCAGGGTCCCCATGCCTGGGATGAGGGGTCTGTGCAAGGGACTCCGTGGGGAGCTGCGGGGGGGTCTCACCTTCCTCTCCCAAGCCCTCAGAGGTGGCCAGGGAGGCTGACGCCAGGGCTGCTGCGAGGAACACCATCACCCTGCCCAGACCTGGGATGGGACTGCGCATCTGGAAGAGGAAGAGCAGGGAGGGAGAGGGGTGTTAATCCCCTGCAATGGGGCAGCTGGTGGGACCTGCAGGCCAGAGAATCCCTGCAAGACCACAGAACCCAAATCTTCCTCTCATCTCACCCCTTCTTGCCAGGGACAGCATGGGGGTTGTACCGCTGGGACTTCAGTGGGGACAGCTGGCAGGGTCTGGGCCACTGTCACAGCCAGTCCCCGGCTGCTGAGGGAGTCCCCATGCTTAGAGAGAAGACATAAAGGACAAACAGTGACCAGGAGCCTGGGGCTGTGTTGGTTGGTGGGATAAAGGGCTCTTTGCCATTGAAGACCTGTGTTGGATAAATTGGCTCTTTGCCATTGAAGACCTGTGTTGGGAGCCCTGCCTGGCTCGGAGCCCCGCCTGGCTTGGAGCCCCAGGGTGGTCCAGAGACCTGCTCTGGTGCAGCTGGAGTGGGAAGGGACTGAGAAGAACTCCTGGCCTGTTTTTATGTGGCAGAAGACAGCAATTAAATCTGAACAGGCTCACACAGAGAGGGCAGCAGGTCTGTGAGAGCTCAGATCATACTGTGGAGTGGGGGTCCCACATCACTGCCCATCCCCACCCATGCTTCAGGCTGGTCCATGCAGGTCTGTGTCCCTCTGGGCCACTTGGGGTCTCTGAGGCCAAGGAGAACAACCCTTAAATCCCTTCCTCCCACTCAAAGACCTCTAGTGAGGGGGATGCTGAGGAAGGGATGTGCACCCAGCTCTCCAAGGGTTAACCCCAGCCATAGACCCAGGTCCCCTCACCCCTGTCTGTGCCAGCCAGCATCTCCCTGTCCATCCCAGCCAGCAACCGCCCTGTCCATCTCAGACAATATCACCCTGACAATCTCAGCCAACATCACCCTGCCTTTGCCAGCCAGCATCACCCTATCTGTCCCAGCCAGCATTGCCCTAAGATGTCCATCCCAGCCCACACTGCTCTGCATGTATCAGCCAGCGTCACGCTGTCTACCCCAGCCAGCATCATCCTCTCTGTGCCAGCCAGCATCACCCTAAGGCATCCATTCCAGCCTGCATCATCCTGCACATAGTGGCCAGCGTCACCCTGTCCATCCCAGCCAGTGTCACCCTGTGTATCCCAGCCAGCACCACCCTGCCTGTGACAGCCAGCATCACCCCAGGGCATCCATCCTGGCCGGGATTATGCTATGCATATCAGCTGTCCCAGACTGTCCTTATCAGCCTGCCCCCAGCAGGCACAGACAGCCGAATCATTTCTCCCTGGAAGATCCCCCCATGCCCACCCCTCACAAATGGTCACAAAATGTATATTTACACCCATGTTGTTGGGCTCTGCCCTCAGCTGCAGGCACGCAGGGGCTGAAGGCACAGGAGGCAGTGAGCTCCTTGCCAGCCCCAAGCCCAGACTGCAGCTTATGGGCACAAATTCACATCCCCCTAGGTCTCCGGGTTTGAGAGTCAAAGGAGTACACTCAAGGAAGGGATGCTCCAGCCCTGGAAAGGCATCCTGGAGTTGCTGACAGTTCTTCTCCTGCAGGCAAGTGCCCATGGCCACCAACCAAACCACGTGGTGAAGGAAATGACAGCTACAAGGTGATGTGCTGGAACCCAGTAGGTGCACGGGAAAGGCGTGTGGCACCCCACATCAGCCCCATCCTGAGCACGCCAGGCAGCCTCAAATGTAAATAATTTCATGAGACTGTCATAAGCTTTTCCTACCAAACCACCCATAGAAACATTCCCAAGAAACATCAGTTAAAAGGTTGCTGCCAAAACTATGCTGGTAACTAACTGGGAACATTTGGCCTGAAAGTGAAATATTTTGGTGATGGAAAAAAGAAAAAAAAAAAAAAAAAGACAAGACAGACTTAAAATACACTTAAAAGCAGCAACCAAAAATAGCTCCAAACACCACGTGGGCCAGAGTTAAGGGGTGGTGCTGGGGTTGGGGGTGGGGGCACAGGGAGAAGGGAGAGTGTGTGTTAATGTGGAGAGAGATGAATAATTTTAAAATAAAATCATTTCTTCCCCTGATCCCCTGGGTTTCTTTGCAAACACTGTGGAGGGTGAGGGCAGAGTGGCAGCACCCATCACCCACCATGCTCCTCTGTGGCAGGGGGATATGGAAACTGGCCTCTGGGAATTGGCTCACGGCTGAGATGAGTTTGCCAGGTCTCAGGGCCACTAAGTGCTTCAAGACCTGCTTGGCAAAATGACCCTACAGCTCAGATGCTGAAAGGCATCTTTCCCTGCATGTCCAAGAGAAGAGGGGGCATGGCATGCTAACACCCCCAGGGAACCATGCCAGACCTGCCTGGCTGTGGGTAGCATTGCCAACAGACCCAGAGGCACCCCAGACCCCTACACGGTGGCAGAAGCCATCTTGTAGACCCTGTCCCCAGCCACATCTCAACCCCTTTATCTCCAGGGTGACCCCCATAGTGGTCCCCCATCACTCACCCTAAGGATCACCCTGCATCCTTTGTCCCAGGGCCTCTCCAGCTCTCCCCATCCTCACCCATCAGCTCCTCATCCTCAGAAGAGCTCTTTTGGGCAGCTGCCCACCCCTGCCAGCACAGCATGGGAGAAGGCAGCACCAAGCTCTCCCCCCCTGGCCTTAGTAATAACCCTCCTGAGCATTGCCAAAACCTAGCCACAACCGGGCATCGCCACAAAGAGAAGAAGAAGGGCAGGCCCTTCCTCGGCCACAAACAAAAGGGGAAGGAGCCACAGAGCAAGGGGAAGACCCGGAGCCCTCGCCTGCCCTGGGTGCCGTGGGGTGGCAGGGGGCCAGGAGCTCTGGGCCTGGCAGAGCTGCAAAACAGCCTGCCCAGAAAGGATCCCCTTACTCTTGGCAACCAAATTCCCGAAGGGAAAAGAGGTGTGCAAACGAATGCACACACACGCGTGCTGCCAGGACACCACCTTCCTCAGCAGCCCATGGATGGGCACACCATGAGTGTGGAGAAAGCATCTCTCTATGCTGGCACCAGCAGTGACACATCCCGGGGACAGAGAGTCCCGGGACAGTGGTCCTGGACTTGAGCCGGGACAGAGGGAACAATCAGAGCTTTTCTTCCTCCCAGCATGTTAATCCCAGCCCAAGAGGCATCTGCCACCCGCCCAGGGCTGGGTGACCTCCTGTGGCCACGGCCTGGGCAGAGGGACCCAGCCCAGCCTGGGGCTGTGGCTTGGCCTCAGCAGGGAGGGCAACGGTGCCAGGCTCTGCTCCCTCAGCACAGGATGCTCTAGTCACTGGCACAGCCAGGGTGACCGGACCGTGCGTGGCACCTGTGGGTACAAGCCAGAAACACAAGGTGCCCCTCTCCATCCTGCACCAACCCACTGGGGTCCATTTGAGCTCATCCAAAAAATTTCTGGGGAGAAATCCTGCCCTGAGTTCTTTCCTGCCTCTGAAGCAAAATGCTGCGAGCCAAAAAACATCCCCCAAACTCACAGTCATGTGCGCTGGCACCGATGCCCATGCAGGGTGTGACAGTCCCCCAGCAGAGCCGCTCTGTGCCATGCCCCGTCATGGCCTGGCAAAGCCCGACGCAGATTCCTGGGGGAGGACAACTTTCCATTGTGTCCGGCACTTTGAGAGAGACAGCGGGTTGGGGTTTTTTTGGTTTTGTTTTTTTCTTTTTTTTTTTTTCTTTTTTATTTTGCTTTGCTTCATTTGAAGTTGCTCTTCAAAGAGAATGAGCTGCACACAGATCCACGGGGGGTGGTGGTGGGGACACAAGCAGATGATGCCATGCTGCAGGGCTGAGGATGGCAGTGGGGAGACATGGGATGCTTCCCACCGAGCACAGGAAGCTGGGGTGCCTCCTAACATCGCCTTGGGGTGGTTCAAGGCAGCATCACCGCAACGGAGATGTGGCAAATTACCCCAAGGGCATTCAGCAGCTCTGCCCACACACACTCAGCCCTGCCAGAGACACCCACCTGCAAAAAGCTGCTCTGCAATGGGTGATGCCTGATGCTGGCTGGCTCTAACACCCTGGAGATGGCATCATGCTGCGCTCCTACCCCTCAGCTAGGGGAGCATCCCGGCATCCACACCCCCCTCCGAGGGCACCGTCGTTTCAGAGCAGCAGGCATTTCCCTCTTCCTGCTGTGCTGTGGGGCTGGGAGGGCAGCCCCCTGTTGTCCCCCCTGCTCCTCCCAGCAGCCCTGCAGAAGTGCCATGCCCTTCTCCAAGGAGCTGTGGCATGGCCTGAGCCTGTCCACATGCCTGCTGATCTGCCCAGAAACCCAGCAGCAACAGTGACCTCCACCATCACCGCAGCAACATGCAGCTTTTTGGGGCAGGGAGGGAGCCTCAACCCTGCTGCTGGGATGGCCCCCTGTAACCAATCACCCCTGTCCCCTAAATGCCACTGGTATGCTCCCAGACACTGGGTGACAGGAGAAATAAGGGAAGGAAGCATGTCCCCCACCACCTCCAGGACTACTGGGACCACGCACAGCCCCCAGGATCACTGGCAACACCTGGGGGCAACTCCTCACCCACCCTAGGCACTGCTGCGATGACGGTCCCCAAGGCCAAGGAGAGAGCCCTGCTCAGTGTCCCCATCCCCTCTGGTGCCCCAGGGATCTCAAAAAGGGCTGCTTTCTTCTGCACTGCTTCAGTGGGGTGCTGAGACCCCACAGGCACCCATGCCTGCTGAGGGGGTTGTCATCACACCAAGCTGAGCTGAGGCCAGCACAGACACATGCACAACTGCCCCCAGTATAACCCCAGCACACTGGAATTACTCCAGTTAAACCAGTAGAACCAGTTACAGCTTTTCCCTGCGAGGCTAGTGTAGTCCAATAAGCCCTGTCCGTAGCCCGAACACGGGGCTAAACCCCGTACGGTCCCAGTGTGGGGCTGAACCCAGAGCAGCCCAAACACAGTATTTTACCCCACACAGCACAGGAGCAGGACTAAATCCTGCTCTGGCCAGGAGTGGTATTAAACCCCGTTTAGCCCAGGGGTGGGATTAGATACAGTGCAGCCCAAACTTGGAGTTTAAATAAAGCGCAGTCCAAAATGTGTGGTTAAATCCAGTTCAGCCCAGGAGCGGGGTCAAACCCAGCTCAGCAGAAACACAGGGGGCTACACAGTCCAAACACAGGGCTAAGCCCAACGCAGCCCTGAAGTGGGGTTAAACCTCATCTGAGCCCAAACACAGGGCGAACCCCTGCACTGCCCTGGGAGCCTGCTCATAGCTGGCTCACAGCCCATGCACATCTCCATCCAACCCCCATGACACCCACTGATGATGCCCAGCTGACCACAGCCCCACCAGTGTACAAAGCCCAGCCCAAACCCTCCCCATAACCTGAGGGTCACTTCTCTCCTCCGTGGGGCTGGTAGCTGCTAGCAGGACCCAGTGCTGGGAGGCTTGGAGGGCCACCACACACCTCAACATGCTGGAGGCTTCATGGGGGTCAGGCTCTTCTCTTACTCCAGCTGGCAAACTCCCACCCCAGTGCCCCAATTTCCACCCTCCCTTGCTCCATCCCGCAGGAAGGAGAAGTCTCTGGCTCCCAGCTGTAACCAGAGGCTTCGCTGAGGGCCAAAACAGCAAGGGCTCTGTTAGCAGCCAGCAGCCCCAGCGCCACGCCAGCTGGCAGTGTTGCATTTGGAGGGGAGGAGAGAAGGGGTCCCCCCTCTCCATCCCCATCACCACGCTCTCCCCCCTTAAGTCACGTGATGGAGAAATTCCTAAAAATAGCTTCCCCTCTGTAAAGAAACACATTGGTGCTGCAGCACCGATGGGTTTCTTTACAGCTAGAATATTATTTTTAGGATGGAGGGATGGGGTTGTTATTGGGGGTGGAGCGGGGGCTGTGTCCCCACTGTCCTCTGCACAGGCCTGTGGGACAGAGACAGGCATGGTGCTGGATTTGAGGACACGGGTGGGACACGCTGGCAGGGAGCTGGGCCACCCTGTGATTAGAGCAGGGTGGGAAAGGCCTTTCCTGTCCCGGGAACATTTTTGGATTTGGGACATTTTTCTGCTCCTGGGCTCAACCCAGACCAACGAAAGTTTTGGTGAACCTGTGGCTCCCAGCATGATGGGGGTAGCTGGGTACCAGCCTGCACCCCAGCATGTCAACCCCTCTACCCCCTGCCCCGAACAAATGCCCCCCCCCGTAAGCTGACCCTGGAGCTGACAGAAATGCACATGCACCCATATATATAGGGACATACATATATGTGAGTGCTTCACACATGCCCAACTCCTCCTAATGTTCCTGATGAACTCCAGGCAGGAGAGGAGCCCTGCAGCATCCCCCTGCCCAGTGCTCACCCCCCATCCCTCTCCGTGCTCCTGTGCCTGGGAGACTTTGGGCTCGGCTCCATCCTGAGGCACGGAGGCACCCGGGTCAGCCAAAACGCTGCGGGGCAGCAGAGCCAAAACAAACAGCTCACCGTGCTGCAGGACCAACGCTCCTCCAGCTACCAATTTGCTGTCACTCCTTTTGCAAAATAAAATCCCTTTTAGGCCAGAGATGGGTTTTAGGTATCATTAAGAGCCACCTTGGGTGGGCAAAAAAAGACACCACCAAAGGGGTGGCCTGTTAACCCTCTGTGCCCCACTGTGTTGGGCAGGGAGTGGGAGGATGGCAGTTGTGGCATCCCCAGCAGATGGCATCTCCGGCAATGTGTGATGTGGAGATGGTGGTGCCAGGCTTTGGAAACTGGTGGAATACCCATGGCTTGTCTTCTCCAAGCTTGGAGTAAACCCTGCCTCCTCTTCTTCATCCCCTGGGAAGACAGTCCAAGGGATGCAGTGGGGTACGAGGTACATGGCAGAGATAGAGGCTGGGGAAACACCTCGCTGCGGCAGTACCCGTGCCCCCTGCCTTGTGCCAAAAGGAGAGGTGGAGAAATGGCAAGAAGTGGGGAAAAGCTGGAGCAGAAGCCCACCACCCTGCTGGATCTGGGGGCTATAGCACTGGGCTAGGGGATGGAGGCTGTGCCCTGCCTGAGATGAGATGGTGGGAAAAACACCCACTGTCTCATTTTCTGCTGCGGGGGGGGGGAAAAACACCCAACCAAGCTCTCTGGAAAGATTAAGTGCGATGGTATCCGAGCTGGGGTTGGGGGAAAGCAGGGCAACACAGTAAGCGTGCTGACACATCTCCTTCCACGATGCTGGAGAGATGCCCCGGCCCCGCTTGGGGCCAACTTTGTTTACAGGCTCCTATTGTCTCTTTTTTTCCTTTTGGCTCCCCTTTTCCCCCCCCCCCCCCCCCCCCCCCCCCCAAACTCCTACCAGTATTATAGTTCAGAGTAAACAAAAGCAAGCAACCTCTCACACCAAACATTTCAGCCATCCCAAACTTTCTCCGGAGGGGGGCTGCCCGTGGAATTTTCCTCATCCAAAATAATTTCGAAATGTTCCCGTTGCAGCCTGTTCTGACTGGAGGCCAAGGCAGCTCTGAAATCCTTCACAAAATGCCCTCTGCATAGCCCTGGCTCCGTCCGGAGGCACCAAGGACCAGCAGCTGCCGTGCCCCAAAATTCTGCCCCCCATACACAGGGAAACCCTCCAGCCTGGCGCATGTGCCAGAGGGAGAAGGAGGCACGTCCCAGCCTGTGCAACCCCCCCTGCCCAGCCCATCACCTGAAGGGAGCCAGAAGGTCCTGCTGAGGCCAGATCCTGCTTTTTATATTTAAGCTACTGCTATAGTTATTATGGCTCTGAGATGCTGATGCTGGTGCAAAAGGCTTGGGTGCATGGGTGGTGGAGGTGTACATCCCAAATTCGATGGTATCTCCCTTTGGAGGCA
>BJBW01013134.1:2608-13382 GCA_004320125.1 Scolopax mira | reverse complement strand
GACTGCAGGGTGGTCTCTGAAACAACCAGAGGGATAAAAGCCCAGCAGAAAAGCCCCACAAGAAAGCCAGCAATCACAGGAAGAAGCACATGAAGCTCAGCCCAGCATGGATTTGGCTGTCAGTGCAGACCATTGTACTGGCCTGGGACACTGATGTCCCCTGCTTGCTTTCCAGAACAGTCCCCGGATGGGTGTCACTGGGTAGGTGGTCCTGCAGCCCTGACACACACTTGGACACACTAGGGAGCTCCCACATCCTCCGTCTCCAGGCACAAAGAGATTTTGAGGGCTGCAACCCCTTGATAGGTCCATGCTGTCACCCTAGGAGGGCAAAAACTTAGCAGTACCCACTGCATCCCCACTCCTCGCGGCACCCCAACCCGGTGGGCGCAGATTCCCGTGCCACCACAGCAGCACTAGTGGTGTTGGGGGGTGGGGGGAGATACCTCAGCTGGATGGGGGGTCTTGCCGTGGGATGGGGCTCCGCCGGGTGTCCCCAGTGCTTCTGCACCATTTCCCCGTGCCGCTTTGCTGGGGTCTCCTCCTCCAATGGAGGCTTCTCAGTGGCTTGGCATCGGAGTGGTCCTACCCCCCACCCCAGCACACACGCATCCAGCAGCCCCCTCCCCTATAAAGGGGCCAGGCAGTGGTTGTGCAGGGAGCAGAGCCCCTGATACAGCAGATGGGGTCTGTAAGGCAAGGCTCCCCCAGGTGTGTTTGCCTTGGCTGGGGCTCAAGCCCGTCTAATTACAGCTATAGAAAACATATTAAAGAAAAAAAAAAAAAAGAGGGGGGGGAAAAATAATCCTCTCCCCGGCGCTGGGGCCCAGGGTTTGGCCGGGGTTTCTCGTCAGGCCAAGCGCAGGCGATACAGGCTCTGCTGGCAGCAGCCCGGGGAGGGAGGGGTGTTTGTGGATATTAAAATGCAGTCGTAAAGGAGAATAAAAGGGCAGCCTTGTTTCGGAACAAGTCTCTGAGGCTTTCCCCTCTCCCGGCATGCTCAGCACCTGGCCGGCAGCACCAGCAGCTCCCCCTTCCCACAGCCTCCCTGGACACCCCTGGCTCACCCAAGGACTGGGGTGCTGCCAGCAAGACCCCCAACCCTCAGGGGGTGAAGCCCAACACCCTCGGGTGAGAACAGATTTGGGAAGCCATCCTCCCACCTCTCCTTCCACACACCCCGCACCCCCACCCCCACCTCCCCCCTCCCGGCCTCTGCAGCCCCCTGCGCTGGGTTAAAATTACAGCTGTAATGCTTCTGGAAAACTCTCCCCTGCACATCCCTTCCTCCATGCCCCTGCCTTCCACAGGCAGGCTGCCCAGCCCCAGCTGCTTGGTGGCAGCCACATGGCAGCACCACTAGTATTTTGCCATCAGGCCTCTCCCTGCCTCCCCCAGGGAGTTAGAACAAGCTGGACAATGCTTCAGCTGGCGTTTAAAATTAGCCCCTGGCACCCAAATCCCTCCGTACCTGTGCAGAGCAAGGGGATGTGGTGAGTTTCCAGGTGGCCTCCTGGCACCTCAGGGTCTACCCCTAATCCCCAAGGACCCACAAACCTCTGCAGAACCCCGCTTCCTGGGACACCTCCTCAAATCCAACACCAACACCGGATTTTGCCTCCCTGCAGCATCTCCTCTGCCTCTGTGCTGCCATGCCTGGCTCCAAAAAGTCACATCAGGAGGGTGGGGAGAATCTGCAGGCATCAGCCCAGCAAAGGTGGCTCTGTTCTGGCCTCACTTGCTGGGACCCACATGGCCGGTGCAGATCTGGCTTCACCCCTGCCCTCTGTCTCCTCCCCAGAGCAGTGAGGGGGTGGATGGTGGGCTGTGAGCCCTGAAGCCCCCCCATCCATCCCTTCCTCCCTCCCTCCCTCCGCCTTTTTCCCTGGCAGCATCCCAAAAGCGCAGGCTCCCTGCGTCCCCCCCCTCTCGGTCCCCTTGGCTTGTGGGGACCCCTGGCACATGCCATCCCCAGCCACAGCCCAAATGACTAACGCCCCGGCAAGCGAGCCGGGTGCCGCTGGGGCGAGCAGCGCCCGTCCCTTGGCTGTGCTCCCTCCCCATGGTGGTGAAATCACGTCTGGAGAAAGCATGGGTCGTGTCCCCCCCCTGCATCCCGACCCGCGCTCCCCCCCCCGCCACCCCCAGGGCTGCTTCCCAGAGAGGATTCTCACTCCTGCCCGCTGGCCAGCTGCCCCCATCCTACAAACCCCGCATCACGACAGAAGGATGCTCCAGGCTCACAGCCCGCGACAGAACCGCACATCCCTTCTCCTCCTCCTCCTCCTCCTCACTCCAGACCCTATAGCAGCCATCATCCCAGCCGTGGAAATTGCTGCGGGATGTGGAAACGTGGCAGCAAGCCCCAGGCACTCGTAAAAACGCTCCCGGGGAGCGGGCAGGAACCTCTAACCTCCCTCTAACCCCTCTCATAGCACTGCAACCCTGCCAGAGCCTTGTAGGGAGTGGGGCGGGGAGGGGGGGGCACCGCTGACACCCCTCCATGGCAGAGCAAACCAGCTCACAGAAGGTACTGGTGGCTCTGGTAGGCTGGAAAACCCCCTGGGCAGCACCGGAGGGGACGATGAGGGACAGGCCACCATGTCTTGGCTCCGACCTGGCAGGCGGCACGTGCCGGCTGCGACGGGCGAGTGACTAATGCAGCTCTTTAAACGCCTCCATCGGCACGGGAGCGTGGCTCCGGGTTAGGGTTTAATTATCTGCCTTCCTCCACAGCCCGCCCTCTCCTCTTGCCTGAACCGCCGCAGGGACCCCGGGGGGACGGTGTCCGTCCCAGCCCTGGCCGGGGCTGCTGGCACCGAGCGAGCGGGGCCGCGGCAGGGAGCTGGCCGGGAGCACGCCGAGGCTGCAGCTGGGGGCTATAAAAAGCACGGCTGCGGCACGCAGCGAGGCACTGAGAGGGGAATTAAACAAAAATCAGGTGGCGCGGATGAGTTGGGGTCGGGCGCTCGCTTCTGCAACCAGGGCTCCCCATCGTTGCCTCCCGGCGAGGCTGGGGCAGAGTGGGGAGCTGAGATTGGGCACTGGATGGAGGGGGCAAGGCTGGGAGAGAAGGCAATGGAGGGGGTCTAGGCTGGGAGAACGATGGCTGCCTCCTGCACGTGGGCTCCTGCCCAGAGACGCCGGATCTGGGCACCCGGCCTCCTGGCAGCTTGCTCTGGAGGATTAACTGTGCCCCGATTTACGGCCAGAGGTGGGAGGGAGCTGGCACACCGACAGGCACCCCACCATTGCCCGGCACCCCAGTCCTGGTGGGACCGTCATCCAGTGGGGACAGCAACAGCACAAACTGGGGACAGACAGGGGCTGTCGGCAGCTCCCCGCTCAGGGACGTGCCATGTTTGCACAAGCCTGAGCTGGGGAAGGTGAGATTAATTTTAAACCTGAATAAACAAGGGGATAAGGCAATGCCAGAGCTCGCCCTTCGCAGAGGGGATACCCAGCAGCAGGGCACAGCACCCACGGCATGGCCATGCCCAGGCCCGGGGGCTCACATTGCCCTAAGAGGGCCGGGACAGACCCAAATCCCAAATCCCACGCCTGGGGGCCTCCCTTTTCCACAAGGAGCTCCCCGGCTGAGTCAGTGCTGGCAGCGGGGAGAGTGGCTCCCACTCGCCTTGGCAAAATCCCTCCAGCCTTCGCGCGGAAGCACCCGCCCCCGGGACCCCCATTCCACTGGGAACAGCATTAGGGCTCGCCTCTCCCCTGGCCTCAGCACACAACACAGTCTTGGAAAATAACCATGAGGAATAAAGAAAAAAATTTAAAAAAAATTGTTTGTGGGTCAAGAGGAAAATGGGGAAAAAAAAAGAAAAAAAAGTTTGTGTTTTTCGTGCCAAAAGGAAAATGAAAACCAAAACATTTTGTTCTAAATGATAGGCCTTGTTTAGTTTTCAGTGGTTTTACTTTTTTAAAATGGCTTGAGTTAAGTCGAGCTAAATTTGGCTTCCAAACGTTACCTTGGGGTGGGGAATAAAATAAAATTTAAAAAAAAAAAAAAAATCAAAACATCTCATTTGGAAAATGTCAGAGCGAAAAGCCGTGACTTTTCCAGCCTCGGGAAGAGCCACAGCCGGCGCTGAACCCAGACTCAGCTCACAGTTTGTGACAGCCTCTCCAAAGCAGCTATTTTTCTAGAAAATTGATCATTTGCTGTGCCGACTGACGGAGAGGAGGGCTTGTGCCCTGGTGCCCAGCTCCCACCGCATCCCCTCTGCCCATGCTGGTCCCTGGGACCCACTGGGGCATGGAGGGACCCTGCTGCAGCCGGCAGCCATGCGTGTGAGCCCAATCTGAGCTGAGCTGCTCTCCAAAACTCCTCTTTAAATGTCTTTTCTATTAGGTCAGCATTCCTGCGTCGCCCAGGGAAGGTGGTTACGGCCGGCAGCCCAGCACACAGGCTCCTCGGTGCCGGCTGCTGGCTCCCCATCAGCCAGCAGCCTGCCCACGCTATTAAATTACTGAGAAAAATGGATCGTTTCACCAAAAATTAGGTGCAGGAACCTCTCTCGAGCAGTGGCAAGGCAAGCTGGTTAATTGGAAATTCACAGAGCTGGCCACAAATGCTGCCTCCGGCTCCACTCCACCCTCCTCTGGTTGCGGTCAGGGATGGTGGAGAGGGGTTTGCTGCCATCCCTGAAATGCCGCTGCTGATGGAGATGCAACGGCCACATCACTGGCAGCAATGCTGAGGTCCCTGGTGGGCCTCAGGACGATCAAATGCTGCTGCAGGGTCCCTCTGTCCTTGGTAGGTAGGGAAAATAAGTGAATAAAAGCTCTTGGGGACCTTTCCAGGCACTGCAGGAAGGAAATGCTCCATGCATGGACAGACCTGCTCACCATTAACCACCCTGCTGGGGACATACTTCATGGGGATGTTGCCTGGGGATGCAGCAGGACACACAGCCCCAGCAACCATCTCATTCTTTCAGCTGTGCCCCAGGGGTGATAACCAAGATGACCCTCACCATGAACCCGTGAACCTTGCCTCACAGGCACAGCATGAGCATCGCTGCTCCCTCCATCTGAGCCTGGGCATCTCAGCATCCTTCTCCTGGACCACCATGAGTCCAAACCTCAGCACCTTGTCAGCCGAGCAGAGTCCTCCAAGGTATCTCCAGGGTAAACCACCTGTCTCTCAGAGCTGCTGGTGTGTAGCTGCAGCCTCCAGTTGGGAAAGAGGGATGGGAATGAGCAGCACACCAAGATCTGTCAACAGGATGCTCCAAGAGAATGGACCTTCTGGAGTCGCAGGCTCGGGGGGGGACACCCTGCTCCCTCCGTGCACCACTTGTCCCTGGCACTGTGGGAAGGGGGAACACAGCAGCCAAAGAACCCAAGGCACTGAGTGATTTTTTTTGGGTGCTGGGGTGCAAGGACTGTGGTCACAGTCTCGGCTGGAAAGGGGAACAGAGACGAGCATGGAATCAGGGAGGCCAGGTGTAAAGCTGCAAAACTCAAAGCCAGGATGGTGTGGAGCAGCCCTGGAGGGGGCTACGAAACAGCCTCCTGGGAGCCTTGCAGGAGCTAAAAAAATGAAAAGCAGCTGAAGAACCGAGGAACCCCCCGGGGTTGCGTGTTGGCCCTTGCAAGACACAGATGAAGCAATAGATGGTTGGGTCCACCAGCTCCTCCTAAGCCCTGAGGCCTCGGGCAAAACTCATGGAAAGCAAAGGAAAGGCTCCTGAAGACCTCCCCAGGGGCTGGTGCTGGCCCTGCAAGAAAGCCTGGGGAGATGCCAGCTGGCTGGCCCAGGCACCCTGCGTGACAGCAGCTTTCGCAAAGCCAAGCTGGGCCACCGTGGCCGAGCCATCCCCGGGGACCTTTGCAGGGGTGTTTCAGTACAGCTGTCGGGAGCTCTGTCGCAACACTGGCACGGCGCTGGGCCGGCCTGTGATGGAGACCCTGCATTGTTTTTTCCTAGCTGCTTTTGCAGGAAGGCGAGGGCTGAATTGCGCCTTCCACGGTGCTATTGAATTCAAGAGGCACTGGTGCCCGTGCCAACCTTCATCAAAGAGGGGCTGGCAAATTCCCTGGCTCCAGCTGCGGCTATCGGTCTGGCCAGGATGAAGCCATGCAGGGCTTCTGGTCCCAAAGGAAGGGGCTGGTGAAAGCACAGGAAAGCGGAGGAAACAGCTGGGCGGGCAGGAGCCCACGGGGACATGCTCCAGGGATGCTGTGCCCACCCTATTGCTTCCCATGTGCTCTTCTGTAAGGACATCTACACCCCTCAGGGCTGGCAGCAGGACAGCAGGAGGCAGTCCTGAGGCCTGTTCAGAGCTCCCCAAGTAGCAAAGGGACTCAGGGGCAGTCCCTTTCTGCAGAAGACCCTCCCCAAGTTGCCACAGAGATGATGCTCCCCCAAAGCTGGCAGCTTCTCCCACGACCTCTCCCTCTCCATGCATCTCCAGCATTGCCTTTTCAACAAGGCTTGGTGTCCCTTGTTTTCACTTTAGGAGGTGGGATAAATCACAAGATGCCCAAGTTACCTTCTTTCCATCATCAGGATTTCATTAGATGAAGGAGCCCTAAACTCTTCCACCTCTCCCTATAAGGCAATCTCTGTGGGTCCACAGTCATTTTTATTAGGCTGTTTCTATTTTGGCTGTTTCTGTATTCAGAGGAGGGGACCAAAGCTGAATTGCCTCTGGGGAGCCCAGGGTTGATTTCCAAAATGCTTGCAGCATTCTCCCCTTTCCTGGTGGATGCAGGGTCCTACTTGTGGTCCCCACGCCTGATCCCCAGGCCATCACCATCTGCATGAGCCAGCAGCACCTCCTACAACACCAGGTCTCATCTGAGTTCCTCCAGCCCATCCACTGCTTCCAAAAACATCTTCAGGAAATGTGTACGAGCAAGGCAATGGCAGATGTCACCTTTGGCGATCCAGACTCTTCCAAAATTCCTCGTGAGCTTTTGCAGCAAGGATCGACCCCTGCTAGAGACCCCAGGCTCTGCTGGTCAGATGCGACCAGAGTGCATGGTCCCACTAGGACGGAGGTAAGTCAAGTCTTGACAATCACTTGGGCTTCTTGTTTCATTTCTCCTGGCCTTCCCCCACCTCAAACAGCATAGGTGGAGGAGATGTTTGCCAGGTTTTTTTTTCCCATGTCCCAGACTCATGCCACTGGAGAGAAGGATGAGTTGCACCTTCCAGCCCATCCCTCTGCCTGTACTGGAGATCCCAGCACATGCTCCAGGGGCTGTGGGTGCTGCGATCATCCAAAAGAGCCCAACCTCCCCCCCCCCCATCCCACCCCTGTGCCAGAGTGACTCAGAAACTTGGGAAGCAGCCAGACTCAAGAGATAATTCCTATTAACACACTGATCCCTGACACCGCAAACCTGCTTCTAATTTCCAGAGGAATTTTCCTTTTCCATGGAAATGGTCCATGGGAATCTGGCTGCTGGAGAAGACGAACTCAACCGCAACTGCAAGGCATCTACACCCTTCCCCACCTTCCCAGCCTAAATGGGAGGAGAAAACTCATCACCGGGAAGTGCAGAGAGATTTGCTGGTAGGAACTTGGGTCGCAAGGTCACTACAAGCCCAGCCGGAGAGATTTGGTGATTTTCACACATGCGATGCTGTTGTAACCACAGGAACACTTAGAAAAACCAAAAGCTCTCTAAACATCCCAGCGAGTCACCCTAGACATCCCAGGGCTAATTCCTGATGCTGGCTTTGTATCGGCATCCCAAACACCAGTGAGGCCCCAGCACGTCGCCTGTAAGGAAGAGCTCCTGTCCCATCCAAACTCCATCCTTGGCTACACCTTCAGCAGGGGCAGAGCCACCCTCCCCCATGCCTGAACAAGAAGAGGGGAAACGAGTCGGGAGAGATGCTGAAATTTTCTGAAGGGAGAAAAGCAGAGCTGCAAGCCAGCACCTGCCCCCTCCTGAGGGAAGCATCCCGTGAGGGGTTTTTCTCCAGAGCCAAACCCACGGGAGAAGAGGAGGCAAGAATCCTTCAGCTTGTTTAGCCTAATGAGGATGCTATAAATACAGCAGGGTAAACACCGGAGAGAGAGAGAAGAGGTCTTGAACTAAAAGCACAATGTTGGCACAAACCCACAGGGGAATAAGCTCTCCAGGAACACACTCAGCAGGAAACTGGAGGGAGGTTGAGCCCTGTGTGAGCAGGAAGAGTCTGGAGTTGAGTCTTTGAGCAGGAGTGGAAAGGAAAGAGAAGATCTGAACTGAGTGCTCTGCTCCTTCATGGCAGGTGATACACCATCACCATCCGTGGGGGTTTCCCCACTCAGGATGCGCCAGGCAAGCTGAGGGAGAAGGGTACCTGCAGGCTGGGGGATGCAGACATGGGCTGCCCAGGGAGCCCACCCAGCATGACGGTTTCTGATAAACCCAGCAGCTCCAAAAGGGAAGTGCTGCTGCTGCTGCCACGATGAAGACGGTGGGGAGACTCGGCGCGCCGTGAGTCATTCATTCATCCTTCACAAACAGGGCCCACACTCAGACAAGCATCCTCCTCCCCCTCACCCCCCACCCCCACCCCCAACCCCACTGCTGGGACAGCTCTCTGGTACAGGGAAAAAGTGGCTTATTAGATATAATCAAGTCAAGTTTTCCCCTCCCTGTGAAGTTCCCCAAAAAGTGAAGTTCACGAAGGAGGAGGCAGGGCAAAACTGGAGCTGCTCTTCTCCCGGCTTCCTGCAGGCAGCCTTTGCCTTCAGCTGCAACCCCCATGAACCTCTCCCCACCACCCTGCTGCAGCCCACATCCCCTGTTCACCCACTGCTGGTGATGTCCAGCCCTGTGCACGACCCCACTGTCACCACTCAGCCCCCGATCCCCCAACTCCAGACCCACTTTGGCTGCCAAGATCACTTCACAGCTCTCTGGAAGGGACGTATAGCCCCTTTCACTCCCCCCCAAAAACAAGATTTGTGAAGCAGAGGGTGTGTGGGAGGACTTTGTGCCACGTCCTGTCCCTGTCCCTGCCCTAGGAGAGTCCTGGGGCTCTCAGCACCCTGTGAAGCTCCTCTCCCTCACGCCAGGCTGGGATGCTGTGGGCTCCGTGCAGCCCTGTGTGTAACCACTCTGCGACCTGCCCTCCTATAAACATAGGCAGAGAGCAAACACCCCACCTCCTCCTGCAGACGCGGCCAGATGTGGCCGTAGCCTGCACGGAGCGGTCACCTCCCGGCACCCAAGGCGTTCAGCCAGCCCTGGGCCACTCGGTACTGGCTATGCCACCAATGCCAGTCGTCCCAACACCAGTTTGGGCAAAGCAACGCGTCTGCGAGTTGCTGCAGCCCTGGGTTTCTCCCCATGGAGACCAGGCACAATGAAAATAGGATTTCCAAGGCACCCCCAGGGCCCTTCACAGTGAGGTCTTGGTTTGCTGACAGGAATGTCTGAGCCAAGTTCAGACCCATGGCCCTCTTTGACACCCTTCTCCAGCCCAGAGCTGGGGCGTGGAGACTTGGGGGGAGGTGGGTGGGTGGGTGACAGACTGCCTGAGGAGGTGGCAGTGGGCACAGCCCAAGGCTGGGCACCCGCAGGAGCTGGCAGAGGATGGAGAAGTCGTGATTGAGACAGCATCCCAGGGCAGGGAGGGACAAGGCAGGCAGTGAGCCCTGCCAGTGCCTACGCATGGGAAAGCGCCTCCCGTAATTGGGAGCAGCTTTTCCCTCCCCGGACCCCCCAGGAGAAAGAGGGGACCCTGCCAGGGAAGCGCTTTGCCTGGTGGTGTTCCAAGCCTTTCTCCAGAAAACTCTCCCCAAAGACAGAGGAATGGGGGAGAGTGGGGGGGAGGAGGGGGGGGGGGGGGGTGCGCGAAACTCCAAATTCGGGGTGGGAGGCAGATCCCATCCCGGGAACCCAACATCGGTACCCCCGCTGCTGCTGCCCCTTCTCTACCTTGCCCGGAGATGCTCGGAGTTCTCAGGGGGACGGGGCGCTGGGCGGGGGGAGAAGCTGGGGAGGGCAAGCCCCTGAAGAGACGGACAGACAGACAGACAGACACACACCCCACTACACAACTTCCTCCCGTCCGAGCGGCAAAACAGCAGCCCTGCGCCCCTCACCGCGGCATCGGGGCGGTGGCGAAGTCGTTCCCCTCGGGCTGGGGACGATAAAGGAGCGGGGTTAGAGGGGTGGGGGGACACGACATGGGTCACACACACACACAGAGGGTTTCCTACCTTCCTGCGTGGCCACAGGGCTATGTGTCCATGGCGCTCGGCGGAGCGGGGCCGGAGCCGGGGGAGCGGAGCCGGGATGGGGAGCGGGGCCGGCGGCGGGGCTCCCGCTCCGGGCTGGCTGGGGCCGGTAAGGGCGGGCGGTGCGGAGCCGTCGGGGCTCCATTGGAGCAGGGCGCTGCCAATCTTACCGCCGCCGCCGCGGGAAGCTTCCTGTCTGCCAGGCGCTCCCCCCTCGGGGGGACCCGATACGGATCCCCGGGCTGCCACCTCCCCTCCTTGGTGCAGAGCGTGCCCCGTCCGTGTCCCCCCACCTCTCACCCCTCCATCCCCACCCCGGGGGCTCACCATCCCTTTTTACCTCCCAAGGGTCCCCCCGGTGCACGCTGACACCCCCCACGGAGGCGTACGGACACCGTCCCACTGCACACGCTGGGCGTGACGGCTGTCCCCCGTGTCCCCAGGGAGCATCACCTCCTGCATAGGGGTCTCAGGAGAAATGGGGAAGGTCTCTCTGTCAAGGAGTGTAGCAATAGGACAAGGGGTAACGTTTTTAAACTGAAAGAGGGGAGATTTAGCTTAAATATTAG
>BJBW01013133.1:0-19337 GCA_004320125.1 Scolopax mira | reverse complement strand
TCCCCTTCTTTGGAGCTTTTCAAGACCCACCTGGATGCAATCCAGAGTGACTTGCTCTAACTATGGGATATCCTGCTTCGGCAGGCGAGTTGGACTAAATGATCTCTATGGTCCCTTCCAACTCTAAAAATTCAGTTAAAATTCAGTGAAATTCCCTGCCCTGGTGCAGCCCCACATCAATTATGTGCAGTTTTTGGCACCTCAATATAAGAAGGACACTAGACTCTGAGAGTGTGTGCAGAGGAGGTGACCCCGGTGGTGAAAGGCCCTGAGGGGCAAGATTTAGGAGGAGAGGCTGAGGTTACTTGGCTCATTCAGCTTGGAGAAGAGAAGGCTGAGGAGTGCTCTCATGGCATCCTCCAACTTCCTCGAGGGCTGCAGCTGATCTGCTGGCTCTGGCACTGGTGACCAGGTTGCCAGTGATAGAACATGAGGTAATGGAATGAAGCTGTGTGCCAGGAAGTTGAGACTGGAAGTTAGGAAGAGGTTCTTCACTGAGAGGGTGGTCTGTCACTGGAGCAGACCTCCCCAGGGAAGTGGTGAAGGAGCCTGTCAGCGTTCAAGGAGTACCTGGACTACGCTCTCAGTCATGAGGTTTAATTTGATGTAGTTCAGTGAGGAGCAGAGAATTGGACGTGATGATCCTTATGGCTCCCTCCTGACTTGAGATATTCTATGATTTGTCACTAAAAAGAAAACCCCCCAGAAATTAATAGCCTTGCCTTTCAAGGAAGGCTTTCTGGCCAACAAAAGCGAAGGGAGCAAATATGTAAATTTCAGTAATATTTTGCATCAAAAACACATGCAAAGGCATAGGTGTGTTTGTGCAAACGTTTAGGTTCCGTCACACAGCAGTAACACATAAATCCATCCCTGTGTGGTTATTTATGTGTGTTTGTGTTTCATGTGCACTTTAGCAGGTAAAGATTTTCAAGCACTCCTGTTTGTGAGCTGCCATAACCATGGACGGGCAGGCACTACTGCATGAACCTATGACACTAATTTGATATATATATATATATATGTGCTATACATATATGTGCCCAAACATAAATACGTGCCTGTATTTATTTACACATATGATTACGTATACATGCAAATATAACCAGACTGTCATGGGGTAACATACTCATGTATATTTATATGTAGAGATATATCAATACAAATATATTTCTATTTGTATAATATATGTATGTGCACTATACACGCACATATATTAAATAACACATATATTATGTGCATATGCAAAAAAATACATGAAAACCTACGTTTAAGTAGGGTTTAATGTATTTTAATCTCTTTTGTGTTGGACAAGAGGCTCTAGTGAGACACTGTGATGATCTGATGTAGTTCAGATGTGTTCTTGGTATGACTTCAGAGTGGTCACAGTCACACCATGGTGGACTGAATGAATCAGGTAGATGGCTATAAGTAAGAGATGAGATGATAGAGGAGCTCACCTTGCAAAATGTAATGGGGATAAGGAGCATAACCAGCTCCTTAATCAGATTTCCCAGATTACCATATTGTATTTGTTTATGGATTTAGTGTGGATAAAAGCTTCTGCCTCTTGTCCTGAACTTCCTTCAGCTACTTCCTAGAGCACATGGTTATAGCTCACTCCCAATCACTCCATAGTTACTCCATACTGAAAAGAACTACAGGGAAAGACCTTTGCTTCAGAGGCCTTCATAAGTTCTGACAAAGGACAATAATTCTTCCAAAGATTAATTTAGCCTTTGTTTTCTTTTAAAAACACAAATCTGGGGGAATTTCCCAGGTTGTATCAGAGTTGAAGTTGCATATGGTCATCCCCTATGTACTGCATCACTAAGCACTTATCAAAGCAGAATTAACACTCACAGCAGCTTTGAAGCAGTGCCTTTTGCAAAATACTGTAACCAAATAAACCCAGAAATTTCCCTAAACTGGAGTTCATGGCCTGCTCCTCAAAATCATATTCAAGTACATAATTCATAACTGAACTGAATGCTTTTCACTGCCAATTTTGTTGAGTTTTAGTGGTTTTGTCACACTGGTCCTAGAACATGACAAATGATCAGATAGGTGGCCTAAGATGACTTTCCACTTATCTGATTCTTCAGCTAGCTGGAAATGATAGTGGCTTCCCAGTAAAGCTTGCAGCAAACCAGAAGCTACTCTAGGGCACATCAAGAGCAGTTTTACTTTCTAAATGGTGTTATGACTCACAATCTTTTTGGATTTTCATAAGACTGGTGACATTGCCTTTGCCATTGCTCCCTCTCACCTGCCTGCCAGATGTTGTCACAGAGATGACCACGTGGCCTGTTTGTTCTGCTGTTTCATAGCCTCAAGCCAGTGTGGTATGACTTCCTCGTTAGGGCTACCAGGATGTGGCATCCAAAGATCTAATCCTTATCTATCTTCTTCTACTATCTCAGGGAATGAGTCATCAGCTAAAGGGCTTGAGGGACAACTGGTCATGGTGCGGCTTCCGCTGTTGCAGCTGCATGGGAACCAGATGGGTGGTACTGAGAACATATCTGTGTTCTACATACCCACCAGTATCCACAATCTGCACTGAGTTACATTTCCTTGGTGGCCGGCAGAATAAAAACGGTCACTTTTAGAGCCAAGTTAACCCTGGCACAAAATAAACATGTAGAATAGGCTGTATTAATCATATATTTCAACTATCAGGGCATCTCAGGAAGTTTGGGTGGGATGTACACATCTAAAAGCCAAGTGAACTCATTCCTCAGTAAGTTGAAATCTTAGGACTTTTACTCTGCCACAGCAGTAGAGAGCTGTTGTAAGTTTGTGTCCCAGGTGCTCTGAAATTCTCCAAGCAACATTTTGCACTACTACAAGCACCAATGGAAAATATTTATATTATGTATGTGTGTATATATGTATACGTATGCATATATGAATATGTATATACACGTGTGAGAGCCAAAACGTTGACTAAAATGAAAATTCACCAGAAATGAACTAACAGAAGTTACTCTACATAAACCAAATCTGTTCTCCATGTCTACCTTAATCCATATATTGCAATTAAATCCACTTTTCTGCACCTGAGTCTATTCACTACATCAAAGCCAACCCACTAAAAGTACTTATTTCACAGTAATTCAGCTATTAATTGGTGTTTTCCTCCCCTGCTTCCCCCATCTCAGCCCTCTTACTCTCTTCCTGGAATGATTTATCATGACCGGTGAAAATTCCCATGTCACCTTGTAGTACAGAGTAACTGGAAAGTGTGAATGGCATTTGGAAGGACTCATTGTCTGATTTATGTTATGCCAAAAATAAGCACTTCTGCTCAGGCTCAGCCTTGTTAACAAATTTCTTCATCTGAAGGCAAAGCAATCACTGCTGCCAAATTATGCAGTAATGCAGACTCAGCAGGACTACTTCTTCTTCAAATCATAGTGCCACTGATTTTATTTTTTTTCACTTAGCCTTGATTTACATCTGTTTAAGGGTGGGTGAACGAGGTCTAATGACCACCAGAAATGTTGCTTTTGAATTATACTGCTGAGTGAGCATCCAGCTTACTATTTCAGGGAAAATCCACCTGAGCCATATTATATCTTAAAATATGCTGGATATTAAAATGACAAACTTCAATTTCCTTTTTCTTTCAACTGTAGCACAAACAGATATAAAAAAAAGAAAAGTTTTAAATTTTTTTTAATGTGTTCTCATAGGAAGAAAATAATTGCAATGTTACGGAAATTAATTTAGTCAAGAATTTAAAAATTATACCTGTGGCTTTAAATTTTTTTTACTTTGTAAGCCACTTATGCACCCTCACCAAAATGTTAAGAGTGTCACTATTAAAAAGTAGAAAGACTATATAGTCGCTGGGAATGATCAGAGCACGTGGATATTGCAGGCTGGTGTGACACATGGGAAAGACCTTGACATGAGCTTTGAAAATGCAGAGACCACCATGAAAGAGGAATCTGTGTAACAGGATGAGAGTGATTCTGCATTGCCATATAGTTTCTGCCACTTCCACTGCAAATCCAGTTGCAGAGGCAGTGAATGGGAAAGCTGTGATTAGAGCTGGCCTGTGCTCTCGCTTTCCACTCTCAGGGGCATTCCAGCATTCAGAAATTAGTCCTTGTTCTAAATCACAACAAAGTGGGGTTTCCTCTCAGAATTTTCCAGGAATTGAAATGAAATAATGATAAAAGATTCAGGTCAATCAAAGCATTTAAATTCAGTTTCAGATTTGTGAAATAAATGCAATTTGAAGGTATTTTGAAACAAAAAAAAATTTCTTACAGTACAATACAAAAGTATATTTTTTTCTTCTCATAGAAATAGTTACAGCTTCTTATAATTTAATTCAAAGCTTTTATTTTGATTAAAGCATTTTGTGAAATGGAAAAAAGATGGAAGAGTGGAGGAATTTTAAGCTAACTTCTGCTGGGGGAAAGCAGAGACTCATGGGTCTCTGCAGAAAGTAGTTTCTAAGGCCTGGGTTTAACCTGGGCTTATTCCCTACCGAACTTCATAAAAAGGAAGAATGAATTTAACTTTTTAAAAATGCTCAGAAGAAATAACTGTTTTTCAGTAGTTGCTGCATCACTTTGGTCAGATCCATTCTCTAATCATGTGTGTCAAGTTTCCTAAAGTACCACATTAATAGTTTTAAAGCTTTTATTTATTTATTGGAAAAAGAGAGATTTATTTGTACAGTTTCACCCACACAAGGCGAGAGAGAGGTGATTCCTGCATAGAATTGTGCTATCAGCTCCAACAAGGTAAATGCAGAGAAACTATCCTGTAAGAATTGAGTCACCCCAGAGTAAAAGGAAAGACAACAGAAAGAGTTATCAAATATTGGAACAGGCTGCCTAGGGAATTGGTGGAATCACCATCCTGGAGGTATTTAAAAGATGGGTAGGCAAGGCGTTTAGCAACATGGTTTAGTGATGGCTTTTGTCAGTGTTACCTTAATGTGGGCTGCTTGTATGGAAAGAAAATGGACCCTTTTGTCCAAAAGTCCACAGTCAACAACTTCAGGTCAAGGCTGGAGAGAGAAAGAAATCAGCTTCCAAGGGGGCTGATTTTACAAAAGTCAGATATTCTGAAGGAATTAAAAAAGTATGCTTCTACCCAAAATATAATTGGGAACTTTCTGCCTGACTGCTGACACTGACAGCAGAGGCAGGAGTAGGTCTTGTCTATGGTAAGTGCTATTCAACTGCCTGAAAAAGAATCACTCCCATTCCTGAATTTCTCACAGCCTGATCAGGTAGTATTTTTAGTGCCTACTAAAAAAAATAGAAGAATGAAAGAAGATAAATGCACATTGGAAATCTGTGGCAGAGGCACAGCTAGAATTATATCTCTTGAATGCTGTGTTACTATTGAAATGTCCTCTTTGCCTTCTGGTTAAGCTTCGTAGAAGTTTTGCTGATTTGGGAGCTAGGCTCATCCAGAGACATTGATTTGCCTCGTGCCTCAGTTTCCCTATCTGCAGGGAGGGTAATAATGTTATTTACATCAGATTATCATTTACATCAAGTTACTCTTTAAAGGTTATAGAATTCTATAGCATTTATTAAAATACTATAAAAGAACAAGATTCATGCAGAATTCATTACTCATTGTGTAGGATTACTCACAGGGCAGTTTTTTTTCCTGATCAGGAAAATGCCCACCATCCTTTTAAGCGAAATAATGTGACTAACAGAAATTCCTGTAATGTTGATAGTGAGTGACAAATACTTTTATTCTGCGAATTCTTCTTCATATGTTTGAAGAAACGACCGAATGAAAAACAGCTTTTCTGCAAATGTTCCTGTGAACCAAAGCCGTTTCTTGCAAATAGGCACGAGCAGCGAATTAAAAACACACACCAGATTTTGATCTCCGTTCAACAAGTTTTGCTTGGGCACAAGTCCCTTGGCTTCTTCACCCAACCAAGTGAGACACAAATCAGGCTGACATACGTATGCGTGTCAGATAAAAGTGCGCAGGGTTATGTCCATATTAGTCATGCAATAACAGGACAGATACATGTTGGGGTGGAACAGTGTTAGCAAATTATCTCACAAAAGGCTATTTGTCTTCCTTGGGACGTGTGCCACTGTTTTAACAAGTCTGAATAAATCTACATTCCTGACTTCCCATCATGGAGACTTAATCTAGCTCGGTCAGCGAAGGGATGCAGGCTACACTTAGTTGGTTGGAGAAGGAAAAGCTTTTAGAAGGTCTTGCATTCACTCTCTCATAGGTCCATGTTTCTGCACGCCAACTCACCAAAGTGCCCAGCAGAGTATGGGGAGAGGGTGAAAACGGGGACTCATCAGAGACGGCCACAATCCAGCTACCATGTGCCCGGTTGGATTCTTTTCATAATCACTGGCCAGATGTTGAAATATCAGTGATGTGTTTCATCTTCTCAAGAAGTGAAGGCCTCAAAGAGGTCAGCTATTTCTGTATTCACTATGAAGACTGCTGAGGGGGACTAGCTTGAGTAGGGTCTATTCCTTGTTGGATACAGATAAATTTGACCCTAATCATGATGGGCCTTTGAGCAACCTGGTCTAGTGGGAGGTGGCCTTGGAACTAGATGATGTTTAAGGTCCCTTTCTATTCAAATCATTTTAAAATTCTGTGAATCTATGAGCCAGAGCTCTCCATGCCTGGCAACCTTCAGCAAAGGCAAAGTATAAAGCCACTTTATTTTCCCTGTTCCTATATTAAATGGCAGTGACATGATGACATGCCCAAGCCCTCTCATCACAGGTCCCCTGTCTGTGACAGTTAGAGCAGAAGAAAAACTGGAATTCAAGCTCCCAATTGTCTTTGCTTAAACCACCACTAATTTGCCCCCAAGTGCACTGGGAGCTGTCACATACTCACTTGGAGCAGCAGTGACAGCAGCCTGTAGCTAAGAGCTGGAGCAAACAGTAAATATACAAAGCTGCCCTGCCCACACCTTAAAAAAAGCACAGATTCAAAGGGAAGGGTGAGCAGAGAAAGAGAGAGCATCAAACCTATTTTCCTCTCCCCAAAACTCACCAGAATAGGACAGATGGCCTGGATTTTGTCTGCCCATGCTCACAACTTCTGGCCGCCTGCGGCTTTTGGGTTATGAGCTCTTTTGTAACCAGCCTCCGACATACAGGTATTTACACAACAAATTTCTGATCACGGGATCTCGCTGCAAGCTACTGAATGTTATTTGCTACACTGACTCGAGGACAGCCATAGACTGAGAAAAATAGCTCCGCCAACTCCTAACCCTGTTTACTGGAGCAGGACCTAAATTGTGAAGTTTACATATTGTTTAATACCGTGACCCCTGCGCACTTGCTAATCCCTCAGCCACCGCTCTGCAGCTTCTTTCTTCTCCGCAGCCTCCAGACTAATACCCAGAAAGATGCTTGGATTTCCGAAACTGCAAACCACGCAGCTGGCAAATTTTGCAGGGAACATTCTGTGGAGTCAGCACACCACCCCAGCGTGACCACAGCTATAACATCTCTCCTTCCTATGGATAATCACATCTTCACATGCATCAAGCACCTTCCCGCTGCAGCAGGATTTTGATACGAGCAGCAAGATTGCTTCTTGCTCACAGAGCAAGCTGAAATACAACCAGGGAAAAGACTCTGGAGGCTCTTACCCAGATAAACAATGTTTCGTAAATCAATGTTTTTATCCTTTTAATTACTAAATTTTGATAATTTTTAAAAATGCTATCACATTTTACTGTTGGTCATTTTGTATTCAGAAATATTTAATTTGTTATCAACTCAGGAGTATTCTCTTTTTTTTAGGCAGGAATACCCAGTGATTTTTTGGTGCAAACTCAGATATGAGCTTGCAGAGAAGCAGAGAGGACATGAATCCACAGTGTATCCCTCCTCTACAGTATCTGCCTGCTGTTGTGTATGTGTCTTACTGCTCACACAAGGGATCTCATCCCTCTTTTATTGGAGAGTTTAGTAACTTTACATTTTTTTAGTTCATGCATCACAGGCAGTGCTGAGGATGCAGCTGATGTGTTGAAAGTTCATAGCTACCTACATCTTAGTCATTGCCTATATAACTGTCCATTAAAAATCACTGTGGTGGAGTTGATGGTGTAGGTATAGTTAACAAGAGACTAGAATAAGGCACTAGCAGTTCCCTTCCCCATAAAGCTTCTGTTTCAGCTGGAAAAAAAAAGAAAAAGAAAAAGAAAAAAAGGGAAGGACACTTGGAGCATCACTTCACCAAATCTGAACTGAAATTTGAGACCTCTCAAGGTGAGTCAAGAAGAAAGTCTTTCCTGGAAGATATTCACTGACAGAGAAATCAGAGTAGATAGGCACACAGATTCAGCTTCAGCATGGTTGTATAGAGAACCCACATATACGTGCCCAAAATGGAAAAGGCAGCGGTGCCTCTCATGCAGTTTCACTGGGAAATACTGATTCAGCAGTTCTGTACCATGTTTAAAAATACCCTGTGTCATGGCTGTCATGGCTTCTACAACTAAGATTGTTGGAATATTTTATTATTAAGAAATACTGGAAAAACCCTAAATGGTAGTGCCTCTAGAAAATACTCTCTTCCCTTCAAGAAAGTACCTTTTTGGTCTTCCATCTTAGAAAAGCTTTCTTGTCTTCTACTGTCTTCTTGTCATCTTTCCTCCAGGAACTTCTGCTACTCAAATCTCAGTTTTTCTGAAATGTGGCAAAACAAAAATGACACCAATTCAAATGTTCTGAAATAACATTTCAAAAGGAAATATTTCATTTGGAAATACCATATTAAAAATCAAGCAAATCTCAACATAAACACTTTCCTAGGCAAAATAAAATAAAATGACTCAGCCTCATACCTTTCCTGGAAAATAATCTTATTTAGGTAAATAATTGTACCTGTGACTGTTTTGATTGACAGGTTGGTTTTTTTTAATAGTGGGTAACTGTTAAATAGGTGTATAGGCCATGAATAAGTTTGATAGAAAATAAATGAGGGCAAATAAGGAGAGGGAGACTTTGACATTAGATTGTTATTAGGAAATATTAAGCAAAGGCCTTCCCTGAAACACTATCATGTTAATATTGAAATTAAATACCTTTTAAATATAAGGTGCACACTGCACAATATAGATTCTCCCAGGGCTTTGATTATGAGGTGGCAGAAACAAGTCTATAATTAATATTATATGGTGATTTCTGTTTAAACCAGATTATTCCAAGAACTGCAATCACCACTACATAAACAAGTTGTCCTTCAATAGCTAAGAAGGAATTAGGACCCAGAGCAAAGGTAAACACCTAAGCCTATTTAACTGTTGGCAATTTCTTTGCAATAGTCCAATTGGACCTGGAATTGGGATATTTCTAAATAGTTTTCACAGTTGCAGGTTAGATCCTGTCTTGAATCTAGATCCTGTTCATGTATCAGGTCAACATTTATCCTGTATAATGGACAGAATTGTCTTGAGGGAAATTATGTTTTCAAAAATGTTTGCTCTGTACCTTTGGCCTGAGGCATCATCCTTGGAGACCAAGCCATTTGAAGTAAAGAAATATCCTCTAAACAGAGCTGTGAAAATCGCAATAATATCTGGCACAGTGAAACAGAAATTAGTAATTATCATCTCCCAGCAGAGCAATGGGAACCAGCCATTGTCTGTCCATCAAGAAGAAAATAATTAAAGCTTAAAAAAAAGAGACATCTTAAAGAACCAAATTAAGTTTACCTAATCAAATGCTCAAATTTGTCTGGATCACCATTTAACTAAGTGGTTATTCAAATGGGTGTGTCGTATTTAATATGAATCCCAGATATTTGCTCCCTTTACATCCTATGGCAACACATTCCGTAAGTTAATTATATGCTGTGTTAAAAATAACAACAACAAAAAAAGCAAGCATTTAATCCATTTCACAGTGGCTATGGTGCTCATTAAATGCCTAGAACAGTTAGCATCTTGGTAAGGGTGTCAGCCTTATTTTGTCATCTTTTTTTGACCTAGTAAATAATAAAGGCCAAGGGACTTTTCTGAAGTTATTCCTGCTTTAACTACACTAGATCCTGACTTTACAGCAGAGATCTCTCCGGAGTGTAACAGGTGGTAAATGGAGTGGTTCCAATACTGAATTACTCTTACTTGTCCAGCCTGTATTTGATTAGCTTCCACTTCGACCTTTTGGACCTTGTTATATCCTGAGTTGACAGAATAACTAGCCCCCTCCTTGTCTGTCATTGATTTTTTTGTCGAAGTGTACCACAACTTGTTTGCTCAGGCCCATGTTAAACAATTCAGATCATAATTGGCCCTTTTCCATGAATCCCCTCTATCACCTCTCCCGTGCTATTGTATCACTGTTATAATTTTATCAGCATTGATATCAGCAAATGAAACAATCATTTCAGACCCACACTGCTTAAAAGTGATGCTTTTTATTCAATGAGCTGCCCATGTCATCTCTGCATAACATGCCAAGAGCTTCTGTGCTGTCCCTCATTAGAGTTCTCTGCACAGCTAAGATGTGGTGTGTTGTAGACACTACCTCTCCTTTTCCAGGCAAATTAGTTCTGAACAATTTATACTGGTCTAACACAGATTTCTAAAATTTATAATCCCTTCCTAACAGCGTTCTGTTAACCTCTGATGAGCTCTGCCCTCATGTTTGCACTGTTGAATCTTCCTTGAAAGAGAAATGCTATTGCTGTCTGGAGACAGCGAGTCCATTAATGCTGTCAGAAGCATTTCCTGAAGACCAGATGTCTGATCCTACTGGGGGTATTGCATGACTGAATTCATCTCAAGAAAGCCAGAAGAATCCTTTTTGTCTGGAAACTTCAACCTCCTGTGTGAGCTGGATCCTGAATGCCTTCTTGTTCAAGCTAGGGAATGTCCATTCCACCAGAAAAGAGACTTAAGGTGGTATTGGTTCATGCAACAAAGGAGGCATTTATCTGAGTTGCAATACTCTGAGGAAATAATTTGGATTTCAAGTGGCCAGATCTTTTTCAACAAAATCTGACAATGCATTCCTCAGTATGTCACGAGTAGTATCTCCAGGATGCTGTGTGGCCCAAGACATGGGACACCACTGGCAGGCAGGTCCTGAGAGAGGTTCCAGGTTGCTCTCTAAAGAGTTTTCAGAAAGTAGATGGGACCAGTTTTAGGTCACCTGGGATTATGAGACCATGCCCTTGATGGTTCTTCACAGATAGGTGCAGGCCTGAGCTCCAAAACTTGATGCCCCCCCATCATGTAAAAGTTTACACATGAACATTAGGGTCTTTTCAGAGTGGAATAAAACATAGAAATATAGAACCAGAGACAAAGAGCAGTTATGAAAAGACAAAACACTTTTCACATTCATACCCATGTTTTCCTTTTTAGATTCTTTTTGCCAGCTTTTTTCATTCTGACTTCTCTTTATTATAAGGAAATTCAAAACAACTTAAAAATGTGCTTTTAAAAGTACCAACAAAGTATGAATTGATCCTTTAAAAGAAGGCACACCACATTAGAAACCTCTCTGCATCATTGATATGGTAACTTAGATTATTTTAGAATATCCTAGGGCAAAAACCCACTGTGGTTTTTCTGAGCTGGCAGCGCAGATGGAAAGATAACAGTTGTGACCAGATTTTTTGGGTATGAAAACACATAAGAGAGCTGTTTTCATTCCTCCACCATGTGACGGAGAAGTGGTCAAGTAAACTTTAGCAGTTCAGTCCGCCTACAGTTTTTAAAAAATCACTGAAATAAAAAGAACACTGAACCTTTGGCGCCCGCTTGTTAACTGAACACAGCAGCCTTGCCAGCTTGTGGCCAACAATGCTCCGTATTTCTAGTTTCTCCTCCATACTTAAAGATACTAAAAGCATAAAGATACCATTCAGCATTTTCCTACCTTTATTATTCTCATGTTAGAGATCCTGCACTAGTTTGCTCAATGGGTTGAACGCTGGATGCAGTAGTTGATGTTTCTTTTCCACCAGCGTGACACGGAGTTGTCCTAACTAGAAGTAGAGGCACGACAAGGCTGGTTGTTCACAGAGCGTTCATCCTCCTCCAAGTAGGCTAAAGAGACATCCTGAACCTTCTTCTGCCTGCTCTGGCTGGTGGATACCCTTGTGCTGGTGTGTGTGTGTATGCCAGATGAGAGTGTGCTCCATGCCATCCTGCTGTAGTCTTCGCCTTGGCAAAGCCCACTCATCTCTCCCCAGCTCTGTTTTCTCTCTGCCTCCTGAGAGGTGGCTGCACTACACTGGGCAGCAATCTTGATGCAAATTCAGTTTTTTCCCACTGAAATTATACAAGTCGGTTGACTGGAATGTTTTGTGAATTCATGTCGATCAAAGAGATTTGTTTCAATTGAGGAGAAAAAAAAAAAGCAGTAGAAAAATGGGAAGGGGGATTTGGAAAAAAAATGTAAATGTTTTTTATTTGGATGCTTTCGAAGTAATTTGAGGTGATGTGTCATTTTAAAATATACTTCAGTTTTATTTAGAGTAGAATAAACATCCTTTCCAAGGGCTCAGAACTGCAACATTTCATTTCAGCCTGGAAAAAATAGACTTAAAGTAAAACTTCTTCCTTTGCTGCTGTTCTTATTTGTTTTACCTCTAATTTTTATGTCATTTAAAAAATATAATAATTCAGAAACAGTATGAAAAAAGGTATTGTGAAACCCAGAAACTGTGGGGCCCAGAAGCAGCCTTTCTGTGTTCAGCATCTCTTTCCATATATTTTGTATTTATATAGAAACCTGTTGGGCTTCTTGGCATTTTTTGTTTGTCTAAGTCATGTCTATGGCGACAGTGCATGATTCTACAGGAATTACATGCTGCTAAAATGAGACTGAAATCTTCAGGTAAGTGGAAGACAATTTGCAATATCTGCTGCTGATGGTAGTACATGGTTAGTGAAAATCTGAAGACCAACATAGGCTTCTCCAAGAAGAGGCCACCACCTGTGTATGAATATTGCATTATTTTTTTACAGAGATCCATGAAACTCATTTTCAGTAGCTTTCCTCTTTTCTTTTCCCTGCTTGACTTCCAAACAGGAGGTCAGGTCAAACTTCAGGATGGTATAATAGCTAATTACACCCCCTATTTGGCCTAGGATGTGGGGTGAGGCATAAATTAGGACCTGATAGCTTAGTTGGTGCCACGGCAGGTTATTAGATGTGTGTCAGCGAGCAAAGTTCTGATCAAAGCTTGAAGCGAGGCAGCCAGAGGTCGTGAAGCATGGCTGGGGACTAATTGCTGGGCTGTGTGCTAAGAGGAAGTTTGCAATGAAAGGCCATTAAGCTGCAGCCTTTCCAATCGGTGGAGCAAAGCTATGGAGAAACACTGATTGCTGAGCGGGCAGGGAAACAAGGGGCTCTGGAGCGGATCCTGCTCTGGGTGATGATGGTGATGGTGACAGCTCACTTCATTTCTAAAGAGCTTTCCTAAGGAAAGGGCAGAATCTGCTCCTAAATGTCAGTCCTAGAAAGGGCTTATTAACCCGTTCTCTTAATTTAAATGAGTTGGTCAGACGAAGCAAACCTTTTTTTAAGACCTGGCACTTACAGAGAAATCTGGCTGGTTGTAAAATGACCTAGTGACAACAAATATTGCTTGTAGGGCAGAGAATGGTGAGGGAAGAGGGTTTAGTCAGACACTTGAAAAGCATACCAAGGTGTTTGAATGACAGCACTTACCACCATAAAGACCAAAAGTTATAACTGCTTTTTACACTCAAAAGTTTTCTATACAGACCGCATAGCAATCAGCTGTATTTTGCCCATTTTATGATCAAGGAAACTGAGGCAAAATGAAATAAGCTTTACTCTTTTTTTTTTTTTCTTTCTTTTTTTTTTTTTTAATTTGTACTTTAATGCTCAGATTCCCATGTCAGACTTCCTGGAATCCAAATGACATAGTTAAGCTGATTTGAAGATGAATGAACAACCCTTTCCCTAATTCTTTTCCCCGTTCTGTTGCAGAAGTTAATCACTTGTGACCCACCAGTCACATCTTCAGTCTTGCTTTCTTTCAGGTCTTTTTCAGAGCTCTGAGAAATTTTCCCAGTTAAACCTTTCTTGAAGATAGTATCCATCTCAACTTGTCCCTCCTCTTCCTCAGAAAATTTAAAATAAAATAAAATAAAATAAATCATGGCTTTCTGACTGTTCAGCGAAGACGGGGATAAACACTTCTATTTTCTAAAAATAGGTATAATTTTTATGTATATGAAGAGTTTAGAGGAACTAATTATTTAAGTTATAACATGACACAAGACCTAAATAACAGAGACTGAATATTTTCATGTCTGTTTGGAAAGGCCATCTTGAATATAAACAACGATAAATAGCTAAGAAATGTCTGGTGGTTCTGGCCAAATATGGATTATCAGAACCCAAATTAGAATTTCCACACAGAGAAATTTCCACTCTGTCAACATTTATTTTCAGCCTGGTTTGGGAGAAAATGTCACATTTTTGGGGAAAGGAAAAGAATTTCCTGAATGCTTCAGTCAGAAATGCAGAAATATATTTGTGTCACTTTGGCTTTCAGTTGCTCCCAGCTATGCTCTTGCAAAGTTAGAGAAACTGTAGCTTAGATGAGTCATGCATTTCTGCAGGAGTTCTTTTTTTTTGCCATAACGACATTTCTCAAGAACTCACATGTCCTAGCTCAAGGAATACTTTCTTGATTTGTGAATCGAGTGCTAGCTTGTTGGGCCGTGTCACTTAGTCTAAAATAAAAACTGCAGGAGGGACAAATACTGTTGCAGCTTTATCTCAGGAAAAGCTTTTACACCAGCTCCCACCTGGCTGGGAATCACTTTTCACCCCTCTCTCTACTTTCATTTGCACCTGGCTTGCATTTTACTTTTCTCTTCCCTACCTGTCCTTGGGTAGGGACATGACACCACATGAAGTTGTCGTTGGCACTGGTAATTATTGACTGGTATAATGCAATTACTAAGGTGTATCACCAGTCTGTCAATGAAGTCATACCTTTTAAATGTACAGTTTATTATTTAAAGGCACATAATGAACCTTAAAAAAAGTAAGCTGTGGCTGCAGTTTTCTTTCTTTGGATCAAAGAAATTGCAGTTCCATGAAAATGAATGAATTTAAGGAAAAAAACACTAAAAAAAAAAAGATTAAAATCTCTGTGTGGTATTTCACATGTGACACAGAAAACAAGAGCAACATCTAATAGCTTTCCTATCTGCTTGCAAACATTTTTCTTTTCAACAAAATCACTCACTGTGTTAAAGAAAGAAGGGAATGAAAAATTCTGTTGCTGTTGGACTTGTCTTTTTCTTTCTCTTGGTATTGGAGAAAATGAGAAGAGAAATCTGTTTCATGTCTCTTTCTGTGATTTTCATACAACTTAACTAGATTATTAGAAATGTTCGGTAATAATCTGTAGATGAAAGGAGCGTTAACTCTTGAGTCTTTATTATGATTAAGGCTTGAAGTCATTTGAAAGTTGTATGTGGAACATGATCTATTACATCTTATGGCAAATAGGAGCTCATATATTTAGGCTACAGCTAAAGAGTACCATCTGCCTATGTATTGAAGAACTAATTGCTAGCAAAAGAGAAACGAATATGTTTGTGACTTTGTATGGTAAACTCTGCAGTAAAGAGAATAAGGTCCTGATGTGGAAAATTGGAAAGTCAGTTGTTCTGCAGAAACAAGCCATTCTTCTGTGAGGAGTAACAGTAGAGATCTTTTCCTTTTTATATCCTTAGACAGAAGGCAAGGCCAAGAGTATATGATTTTAAGTTGAATTTCCAAACCCATTACTGATAAGTTGGTTTCAATAGATGTTGTCGCTAATACTGCCAAGAGCGAAGATGCTCTGGCAGCCAACCTGCTCCTGTTGAAGTCAAAGGCAAAATTCCTCAACCTGTAGTATCCATCCTAGAATTTATATATTTTTAAAATGACCCAAACCCCCAGATTTAAAAGTGGTATTTGAACTTCCCTAAATTCAGGCTTAACTTGTTACTGGATTTTAGGTTCTGCTTGCAGGGAAGCCAGACTGTTGCCATTTGAAAATTTCAGATCTGGATCCAGCTTTTAATTTAATGTACTCTCAACATTTCAAGTTGTTCAGTTCCAAGATTTTAGTTCAGGTCTTTCTATTTTCAGTTTTATAACTTCATACGTGCAATTGTTTGAAGTCTCTAAAATGATTAATGTGCACACAACCCTGTGAAAACATTCTTTGGTGCTTCTCCAATTTGTGGTTTCATACATGAGAATAAGAAGCAAAGAAGAATATTATCCTCTGCTTTACTAACAACTAGTAACACTAGACATGTAAATATAGCCCCAAACACAGCAAAAATTACTCAACTGTATTTGAAACAGTTTTGCTGAGCTCGGCTTTGTTTTACTAAAGCAGCTGTTGGAATCCTATGTCTTTAAATAAATAATTCACTCGTGTGAGGAAAGAAAGGAGTGAATTCTTCAAGTGATGTAAGATGCTGTTGGGAGAGTTACAGGAAGTTACACAGAGTCTTTTCACAAAGCTTGGGTAACACAATTACTTAGTCATGTTTAAACATCTCAGAAGAGGGTCCTTGGGTACAAGAAGAAATCAGGGTTAACAGACAGGTAGGTAAAGTGTACATATCTGGAACTGAGGAACCACAGGTATGAGGTTCAATAGATGTATGTGTACACACAGTACACACAAATATGCATAAACACAATCCAGAGATATTCTGGAAAATATCTATTAAAAAAAAAAAAAAAACCCCTCCAAACAATATAAAGATTATTTTGTGCCTAAGACCATTTTCTGTATAAATTGCTAAAGTGCACTGTATGGTTCTGGCATACAGAATCTGTGGGTTATTAAGTTTGAGTAGAAAGTAATGCTATTCAGATACATGACATCACTAAAATTGATACTGAAATAATATGTGATATTCTGGTACGTATTCATATCTAAACCAGGATGTGGACAAATTGGAAAGTGTTGACAACTACAGATTAATTTGAGTTCAGGGTCCAAACCTGTCCAGTACTCAGTGAAGCTCTTTAGCCTCTGCTGCAGACACTCATGCAAGATGACTGTAGCACTCTCTTTGGTGCTTAAAATTTTTAAAATATGACTGTTGTTGGTCATTTTGGTCTGCCATTTGCTCTTGTAGTATAGATATATGATGATGGTCTTTCCAGTTGCTTCTCCTACAATCTGCAAGAACTTTTACTGCCCTTCTGTTCTGAACCTCAGCCCAGACTGCCTTCATGTAATCCCTGATCTCAGTTAGATGGAGGCAAAAACATTTTTTGACAAGTTGGAAATGCATAAGTTTGGCTAATCACTTCACTGACAGCTCCCAAGTCTGTGGCTTTTCTTTGCTAACACTGCCAATATATCCTGTATATGATGACTATGTGTAGAGGGTAGAAGGGGGTCTATTGGCAGTGGGGAAGTATCATGATAACCAGGGTTTCCAGGCTGAAGTTGGATATTGGATGTCTAGCCTGGAGTAAAAAAATTACTAGACCATACTGCATAGGTACATGTCAAATGGGAGGGGAATGATGTGGATGGATAAATAATTTGCCAGTGTGTACAAAAAAGGATGTAACACCCACATGGAGAACATAGAACATTTGCAAACTTATAAGGAGATCCTCCCAGTCAAACAGTACTCAAAATTATAGATGAGTCTGCAAAAAAAAAAATAATAATCAGCGTCAACTGACATCTTCATCCACAGCCAATGCAAATCCTGGACCATACCCAGGTGTAAGGTAAGACTGCCTGGAGCCGAAGATATCTCAAAACTCCCAGTACAGTTAGCATCTCCTGACCCCACTCTGCTCAAACTCCTTTTCCACCAAAGAAAGAGCAAATCAATACCTAGTTAGTTTATGCATTTATGCACAGATCTCTAATGTCAGACTATAGATACATTTGTGGCAATGCATTAATATTGACATAGGCTCCACTAAAATATTAGTGAAGTAATAGAGGTATTGAGGACACTGAAATTACACGAATGTGACTATGAAAATTTAAATAATCTGGAGCCTGTTTATCGGACTCCAAATATTATCACAATATTGCAAGTCATGTAAGTCTTCATACCCTTCAGCACTAGTATGTAAGTTGTGTATAGCCTTTTGTTCTGTGTGCTCCGTGTGTTCTGAGTTTAGTTTGCTATTGACAGGTCATTAGTTTGAGCTACTGGGTTAGAAAGTGTCAAGTTCACATTCAGTGTGTCATGTCTCTTTTTAAAGAAGAATCTTGATTAAAATCCTGTTGAATGCATTGTTAGGGTGCCATTCTGGATGCACATTACTGGAAAGGAAAACAATATGTGGTGCTAATATACTGAGGAGAGGACAGATCTTTATTTGATGTGAGTACAGCTCTGGCAAAGTATCTAAGTGTACCCCATATTATGAGCCCCCCTACATTTCATCCCATTCAGAGAGCCAGCTCCCTTGCTGGAAATTTCCGTTCTCACAAAGCGTCTCCCCTGCAGGTTTGCACTGGTTTGAAGCGTATCGAACATGGCAATTGAGAGGTTTGTTGGGTTCACACACAGCGCAGAAAGCAATTTTACTTTCATACTTGATGTTCTTGTGCACATCTGACCAGAGTAGCCGAGCGCACGAGTTGTAATCTTTCCAAAAGCAGTAGGTTGATATCAAAGACTTTGCAGTGAAGCAAGGAATTGTGGCAGTACTTCAAGGAACAGGTATGCAATTAACTGTTAAATACAGATTGAACAAATGCCCCGCTTGGTTGCTGCAGGCTTTCCTTGCGCGCCAGCGATGACTGAATCTAAAGCACAGAGCATGGCAAGATGATAACCTGTTAGCAGAGGGAAAAAAGCAGGGGAGAATTACTGAGTAGTTGATAGCATGCAGGCTGCTTAATGGTTTCAGAATACTGCACAAAATAACAAATCAGACCCTCTGAATTACAATTCTGTTCATAAAAAATGAAAAGGGAAGGAAAATAACCAATTCATATTATTTACGTGAAGTTTCTTTAAAAAATCGAAGTGAATTAGAAATTGCTCAGCCTACAAGCTCATTTAGCCACTGAAGGAGAGTACAGATGGCAGCGCATGTAATTTGGAAAACAAAACAAAACACTTCGTTGAAAAAAAATAATAAACTGAGATTGCTTTTGTAGTTAGTGATGTAAACTGGGGTCTAGTGTGTTCAGTGGTTCTAGAATTATAGAATACAATCATAGAATCATCTGGGCTGGAAGGGACCTTCAAAGGTCATCTAGTCTGACCCCTCCACTAGACCAGGTTGCCCAGGGCCTCATCAAGCCTCACCTTGAATGTCTCCAGGGAAGGGACCTCAACC
>BJBW01013132.1:11827-24132 GCA_004320125.1 Scolopax mira | reverse complement strand
GTCCTGAGTAATTGTGCTCTGGACAATCCTGCTTTAGCAAGGGAGTTGGCCAATGTGATCCTGAGCTGCATAGGAAAGAGTGTGGTCAGCAGGTTGAGGGAGGTCATTCTCCTTCTCTACACTGGTGAGGCCACAACTGGAATACTGAATCCTGTTCTGGGCTCCCCAGTTCAAGAGGGACAGGGAACTACTGCAGAGAGTCCAGCGCAGGGCAAGGAAGATGATTAAGGTATTGGAACACCTCCACTTGGAGCACTTACAATGAAAGGCTCAAGGAGGTGGGACTCTTTAGCCTGGATGAGTGAAGGCTGAGGGGAAATCTTATTTATAAGAATATAAACGGTAGGCTGAATTATGATGGAGCCGGACTCTTTTCAGTGGTTTCCAGTGATAGGCCAAGGGGCAATGGGCTCAAACTGGAACATAAGAAGTTCCATTCAAATATGAGGAAAAACTTCTTTATGGTGAGGGTGACAGAGCACTGGTACAGGCTGTCTAGGGAGGTTTTGGAGTCCCCTTCTCTGTAGATTTTCAAGACCCGCCTGGATGCAGTCCTGAGTAATGTGTAAAGGGGTTCCTGCTTTAGCAGGGGAGTTGGACTAGATGATGTCTAGACGTCCCTTCCAACTCCGACAATTCTGTGATTCCGTGATTCTGTGATTCCCTAACGTGATCCTTTTCCACCAGGGGTAAGTGTCCCTCAGGTCATTGGGGCTTCGGAATTCTGAAAACTACTAGTTAATACTAAGGTGAAGAAGGTATTCAGTACCTCAACCTTTTCCATGTCTTGTGTAACTAAGTCCCCTGTCTTGTTGAGCAATGGCTCTTCTTTTCCCTAATCTTCCTTTTGTCATCCGTGTATTTATATAAGACCTTCTTTTTTCATCTTTGACATTGTGGAAAATTCAATTGCATTTGGGGTCCAGTTTTACTGACTTGGATGAAGTTTCTCCATTCCTCACACATTTCCTGTAGTTACTTCTGCCTGCTGTATACTTTCTTTTCATCTTTGAGTTTGGCCAGGAGCATCTTGTACATCCATGCCAGGCCTCCTGGCAGTTTTGCCTGACTTCATACTCATAGAATCACAGAATATTCATGATTGGAAGGGACCTTTGAGATCATCGAATCCAGCCACAAAACCCCCCAGCAAAACCACAACAAAACCAAAAAAAACCCAAACACACAACCTCAAGCCAACATACACACCCAACACCCACCCACAGACAGACAGACAAAACCCAACAATCTTGGACATTAGATCATGTCCTGAAGTGCCATGTCCACACCAGGGATGGTGACACCACCACCACCCTGGGCAGTCTGTTCCAGTGCCTGACCACTCTCTCTCTTAGTAAAGTAATTCTTCCTAATAGCTAATCTAAACCTCCTCTGACACAACTTCAGACCATTTCCTCTGGTCCTGTCATTATTCACTTGGGGGAAGAGGCCAACACCCACCTCTCTACAGCTTCCTTTCAGGTAGTTGTAGAGGGCAATGAGGTCTCCACTCAGCCTCCTCTTATCCAGACTAAACATGCCCAGCTTCCTCAGCCTTTCCTCATATGACTTGTTCTCTAGAGTCCTCACCAGCTTGGTGACTCTCCTCTGGACACACTTGTCAATGTCCTTCCTGTAGTGAGAGGCCCAGAACTGAACACAACACTCGAGATGAGGCCTCACCAGTGCCCAGTACAGAAGCACGATGACTTCTCTACTCCTTCTGGCCACACTATTCCTGATACAGGCCAGGATGCTGGTGGCCTTCTTGGCCACCTGGGTACACTGCTGGGTCATGTTCAGCCAGCAGTGTAACACTGCCAGGTCCTTTTCTGCCAGGCAGCTTTACAGCCACTCTTCCCAAGCCTATAATGCTGCCTGGGGTTGTTGTGACCAAAATGCAGGACCTGGCACTTGGCCTTATTAAACCTCATCACATTGGTCTTGGCCCATTGATCCAACCTGTCTAAATCCCTCTGCAGAGTCTTCTGACCCTCATGGAGATCAACACTTCCACCTAATTTGGTGTCACCTGCAAACTTACTGAGGGTGCTCAACCCCCTTATCTAGATTATCAATAAAAATATTAAACAAGACTGACACCAGACATGAGCCCTGAGGGACACCAGTGGTGACCAGCAGCCAACTGGATTTCACCTCATTAATCACAACACTTTGGGCATGGTTATCCAGCCAGTTTTTTACACAGTGAAGAGTATACTTGTCTATGCCATGATTCACCAGCTCCTGCAGTGCTGGTGTCAAAGGCCTTATGAAAGTCTAGGTGGGCAACATCCACAGGCTTCCCTGCATCGAGAAGGCAGGTCACACAGTCATAGAAAGAGATCAAGTTGTTTAAGCAGGACCTCCCCTTCATAAACCCATGCCGGCTGGCCCTGACCCCTAGGTTGTCCTGCACTTGATGTGAGAGCTCACTCATGATGATCCTCTAAATGATCTTTCCTGGTACCAAGGTCATGCTGACAGACAGTTTCGCAGATCCTCCTTCTGGTCCTTCTTGTAGATGCGCGTCACATTGCCCACCCTCCAGTCATCTGGTACCTCTCCTGTTGACCAGGATTCTTGATAGATAATAGAGAGAGCCTTGGTGAACTCTTCTGACACCTCCCGGAGTATCCACCCTCTCCATCCCCACAGAATTATGCATAAGCAAATCATTAACTACTTCCTCATGGATTATGGGGGAAGAATATTCTGCTCTTCATCCTTATCTTCCAGCCCAGGCAGCTAAACACCCTGGGGGTAGCTGGTCCAACTATTGAAGACAGAGGCAAAGAAGGCATATCCTTGTCCTTGGTCGCAATGTTTCCCCCCACATCCAGTAAGGGGCGAAGATTCTCCCTGACTCTCTTTTTGTTGATGTATTTATAAAAACTTTTTTTATTGTTCCTTATATTATTGGCCAGGTTGACTTCTATCTTGGATTTTGCCTTTCTAATTTTTTCTCCATATAACCTAACAAGATCTCTGTACTCCTCCTGAGTTGCCTGTCTCTTGATCCAAAAAGGGCAAAACCCTCCTTTTTTCTCTAAGATCCATCAAAAGCTCTTTGTTCAACTAGGCTGGCTATTTTCCCTGGCCTTTAATTTTGTGCTTCATGGGGACAGCCTGCTCCTGGACCTTTAGGATTTCTTTCTTGAAGAGCATCCAGCCTTCCTGGACCCCTTTGCCCCACAGGATTATCTCCCAAGGGACTCTCCCATACAGGGTTCTGAACAGGCTTAAAGTCGGCTGCCCGGACGTCCAAGGTGGAGGTTTTGCTAACCCCTGTCCTTACCTTACTAAGAATTGAAAACTTGACCATTTCATGATTGCTAAGTCAAGACGGCCTCATCGCAATGGACTACACTTGAGCTTAGGGAAGGCGAGTTTTGAATATTAACTAGTTTTCTTGGGCCCCTCTTCCCTCCATGACCAGTATCCCAGCAAACTCTTCTAAGCAGATTGCCAAAGAGGTCAAAATCTACACTACTGAAGTGCAGGGTTGTGAGCTTGCTTTTCACCCTCCTTGCTGCCCTCAGGATCCTGAACTCCACCGTTCCTATTGTGGAAGGTGAAGTTCCTGAAGCCAAGGGTGCCTTCAATCATCACATCCCCAGCAAGCTTCTCCTCATTGGTAAGCATGAGGTCCAGCAGAACACCTCTCCTCATCTGCTCCTATATCACTTGGAGGAGAAGGTAATCATCAATGCACTTCAGGAACTTTCTGGATTGATATTCACCTGCTGTGTTGTCCCCTTAGGAGTGGGGCAGTGGTCGAAGTCCTCCAAGAAGACTAGGGCCTGGGAATATGAGGCTACATCTATCTGTCTGCAGTGGGTCTGATTCCCTTGTTCTTCCTGGTCAGGAAACTTATAGCAGACAACCACTATAATGTCACCTTTTAATGTCTTCTCTTTAATCCTAATCCATAAAATCTCAATTGGTTCCTCATCCATCCCCAGGTAGAGCTCTATGCACTCTAGTTGCTCTCTCACATAAAGGGCAACTCCTCCTTATCTTTCCACCTCTCCTTCCTTAAAAAACCTGTATCCTTCCATTAGAAGACTCCAGTCATGGGAACCATCCCACCACAACTCCATGATCAAAATAAGATCGTAGCCCTGGAACTGCACATAGTCTTTAATCTGTTGTGTTTATTCCCCATACTGCATGCATTAGTATACTGGCAACTTAGAGGAGCACACCACTATGTTGAATGTCTGGAGAGGGTTTGGGGGATTTCTCCATAATTGTCCCTTGTAGGCACTTCCTTGGTTACATGCAAAAAGCTCCATTTTGTTGCTTTTGTGATGCTTTGCTGACACATCACCCTGTGCCCTTTGCTTAGCTCCCTCATAGAACTGATGATTACTCTCCTCCTCCACCACCATTCTTCATGTAAAGGCATCTTTATAAGGTCAGCCATCCCATTGGTGACAATAGCTTTGCCCAGCTCAGTGAGGTGAATCCCATCTATCCCAAGCAGATACTGATCTGCAAATAGGGTTCCATGATCACAGAACCCAAAACCCTGTCACCAACACCAGTTCTGCAAGCCATTATTGATTTGTGATACTAGTGCCCTTATTCTCAGGACAGTGAAGCATGCTTGTGCTCATAATGTTGCTAAATAAAGACTCTAGACTTCTTAAAAGTAGTAGCTGACAAACTAAAATTGTCTTTTTTTGTCATATGAGATTCATGTATTTTGTGTGCTATGGAAGATACCTTATTTGGAAATGCCTTTAAGAGCTGGGGTAAGAAGAGGTTATCTTTAGGTATGCATTCTGAATTGTTATAGACAGTTCTGGGTCTTGTTGCTTCTTTTGTGCTCTCTTGAGAATTCTGTGAATATTTAAAAATAGCATTATACATGTCAAACACAAATTTTACAATGAAACATTTTAAACATAGGTCAACTCTTTGGAAGGAAAGGGAAATGGCATAAAATGTATTCCTTTTTTCCCAATGGTAGCTCTGAAGACAATAGGGAATATTCTTTCTCTCACAGTCTTTTCAAGAGAAAAATGGTTGCCCACTCTGGATTTTCATAGTTCCTTTAAGAGCTAAAATGTCAAATTGTGAATCTAGTGTGACATGATATGAACAGTGTTGGAAAGAAGCTCTAGGCTACATTTGGTCTGTGTGGACTGTGTTCATTGACTCTAAATGCAAAAATGAGTTTGCCTCAGCAGCTATGCAATGTTAGCTGTGCAGCACTTGGTGAATAGCTTGATTTGATCCATAAAGCCTGAAAATGAAAGACACTTATCCAGCATATACTGACACATTTAAAGGTAAGTAAAGAGTGACTTAATCTTTTTTCTGCTACTTTGTAGGGTAAAGGGTGATTAGATTAAAAATAAAATAAAACACTGCCCCAACTTTATCTTATTTGATGGCTTTGTACAAAATCTAAAACATTAGACACATAGCTAAGACTATTCCAAGTAGACAGTCCTTGAAGCTTGGTCTATCCTTGCCTTGTTTATTTTACAGGCAGTACATATCTGTATGTGTGCATGTATGTATGTGTGTATAAATGCACATACAAAAACGCTAGAATTTTCAAAGCAGGTAGTTTCTTCTTTCCTCATTGTGATGCTCCAATGCCTTTTTAGTCTCAGTTTTCACTAGTAAAGTTTACCTGCCTGCCTCCCGCTAAGCCTACTAGCAAATTCTGTGGGAGCGAAGCAAGTTAGAGATCACTAAGTCATTAAGTCAATTAGAGATATACAGCTCCATGGGATGAGATGGGAAGCATCCAAGAATGACGAAGGAGCTAGCTGATGTAATTGTGAGGTGACTCAAAAGGATAAAGCAACCCTTTGAAGGGGAGTTCCTCAAGACTGAAACAAGGCAAATGTTGCAATGACCTTCAAGAAAGGTAAGAAGTAAAGTCTTAAAGAAAGGAACTTAGGGTAGAGCTTAAAGAGCAAATCTTCTTAGGAATAATTTCTAAACACTTGAGAATCAAGGAGGCTATTGTCATATGGCAACATGGGTTTACTAAATGTAAATAATTCCTGACCAACTTGGAAGCTTTCAATGGTGATGTGACTGGCACTGTGGACAAGGCAGTAAGTGGTGTATACTTTGACTTTATTAAGACTTTTTACAGTTTCCCAGTCTCTTTATCACCAACTTGGTGAAATACAAGCTGGTTAACTGAATGGCAGGTGATTGGGAAATTGGTTGACTGCTGAACTCAAAATGTTCATAATGGTGCCACAAGGTTTACTTGGAAACCGTAAGTAGTGGCATCCCTCAGGGTTCAACACTGTGAACATAACTGTTTAATGTCTTCATTAACATCTTGGACGATAAGATGGAGTATATCCTCAGCAACTTTGTGGACAAAACCAAATTGACTTCGGTGGTCAGTCCACTGGAGGGCAGGGTCTCTAGCCAAAGAAGCCTGGGCAGGCTGAAGAGATGGGTTGGAAGGTGTTTCATGCTGTTTAACAAATACCAAGTCCTGTTTCTGGGATGGAATAACTCCATAAAACAGTACAAGCTGATTGTATACACAATACAACAATACAATTCAGTTGCCACTGAAACAGCTCTAAAGAGGACATGGGGGTCTTAGTGGACAAGTTGAAAATGAATCAGAGCAGACCACTTGCATTGTTAGTTGTGTTAAAAAAGTGTAGCCAGCAAGCCTGGAGAAGTTATCCTCTATTTGCTGCTTGTGAGGCTATGTCTACAACACTGTGTCTAGTTTTGGTCTCCTCAATACAAGAAGAATGTTGATAAACTTGAGGAAGTCCAGTGGAGGCTGTCAAGATGGTTGAAGCCTCTGAGCACAAAACACAGGCTGAGAGAACCAAATCTGTTCAGCCCAGAGAAGAGAAGGCAAAGGGGAGGCTGTCTTACAACTATGCAGTGTAGGTATAGAGAGAAGATAGAGCCAGACTCTTGGAGGTACATGCTGGTAGGATGAGTGGCAAGAGACACAAATCGGACTGTAGAAAATGATCGTTTCTATATGTTAAGATTTATTTGGTTTTCCTTGAAGATGACCAAATCCTGGAACAGGCAGACAGAGAAAATGTGTAATGTCTGTCCTTTAAGGTGTTCAACACTCCACAAGACATGCCCCTGAGCAGCCCAATATAATTAGACCTGTTTTGAACAACAGCTTTGTCTAATAATGCCTGGAGGTACCTTTCAGGCTAAATTATTCTGTGATTCTGCAGATATCACTGAAATTCATGTTTTCAGATGCTCAGCTTTGTAAAAATTGGATTCTCTGCTTAAAAATTCCAAACCAATCTATGCTTCTGTGGCATACATAGGAACTCATTATATTAAAGAACATACAACTGGAGATTTAAGAAATTGGAAGACCCAATGCTGAGTATATGAATTTAAAATGTCCAGAAGGATTTAATGTACTATCCTAGCACTAATCTGAGTTGTCTTATATGATTTCTGTTCCTTACAATTCCCCTGAATTGATTTTTTGTTTGTTTAAATAAACCACACATACATGCTGCCAAAGTTCTAAGTAGGTATGTGGAGCACTTATTAACAAGTTGAGACAATACCACTATTCATAACCAAAACTTCTCAAGATTATTCCATATCATATGTCTATTGGTATAACTACACACAATTTCTAAAGACCAGCAATTATCCCTGTTTCATAACTTCTTGATACTTTTGAATTTGGTTTATAATAAGACAATATACTTTATTCAGCAGATTTGTTTTAATCTAATTACATAGGTGAATAAAAATTGCTGCATGCTGTTGCATCTAATATAAGTTATCTATTATTCACACCACATTTACTTTTAATATTCATGCAGATTCCCTTTGACATAACCTACTGTGTCACAGTTAATCCAATAAAGATAAAATATAGCTCAGCAAAACACCAGTCGATTCCAGCATTCTGGTAATTATTAAAGACTATTTCACACTGGTTCCTTCAATCAATGCATTTCCTTTTTGGATGTGATAGTGTTCCTCTTTGAAGCTTTCAATCCTCCCAGTGGATTCATTCAGGCACTTTTTTAGTCTCTGGGTCTCCGAGGCAGTTCAAAGAGCACAACAAGCCATCACTGGTTTATCCTCAAAGGCTGACAGTGTCTGTTTGATGTATGGTGACTTAAAAAGTCATCTTTAGCAAAGCATGTGTTTGCTACCAGTCTATTGAGTCAGCCGTTTATCAGCTAATCTGTATGCACCCAGCACGCCTGCTAACAGATCCAAGGATAGAACACAGTCTCCTCCTGCACCTACTATTGATTTGATTTCCCTCTCTAATTTCATAGTGTTTTTGGTGTCCAGTTATTGAAGCTTCCTTTTATCTTATAAAATAAGCACGTATGCAGCATTCTGGTCATTGTGAGTTTGTGTACAGGAGCTAAGAGCTAAGACTTTACAATGATGCAGTTCTAGCAGGACTTCCTTTTGCTTGAACCTCAGTAGTCTGCAGCCCCTGCCTTCCAGGGTTCAGGAGAAACACGTGGTGCTGTAGATATTTTATGAATTTTAACTGTAGAGCTGCCAAGGTTGAGGCAGTAACATCCAAGTATGGGTGATTTTATAATTAAGAAAAACAGTGTTGCTCCACGTTTTTACTGGTCAGCAATTGATAGTAACTGGGTTTTGCCACTTAATGAGGGAGTATTAATAATTTTTAGGTATTCTATATTTTACTATGTACCTCTATCTGGAAGAAATGAACTAGTACCTGTTACCACATGGTGCATATTTTTCATAGGAATGCTCCTATGTAATTGTTGCTAGAGCTGAGAAGGACATTCAAAATCCATCCCATCACACAAATCCAAAATTATTTTAAAAAGTTCTACCTAAGGAGAACTCAATATCTTTTTCAATAAGAGGCAGTTTGCTTCTTAAGGCACAGGTGGTGGTGGTGAGTCTGTCCTCCACCTTAGCTTCTAACATTCCTTACAGGTACAAGAAAGATGAATGTCTGTGGACCCTGTCTGCATGTCACAAACCAATATTCTAATTCTTGATGATGGTGCGTATTGGCCATTTCTGTTATAGCATAAAGGCTGAAACAGTTCCCTTGTAGATTTTTCTGCAATGTCTCTTTTGGAAAGAGTATGTCTGAATGCAGTGAACCATATTACGGTACTTACCAAGACTGTATTTCCCTTCAGTCTAAGCCCTTCACTTAGCTAGTGACATAGAGTGGATATGACGGACAGAGTGTATATGAAGGACAACACAGTGTAACCTTCTGATATGCATTCACTGTAATGTTTTTTGGAAATGTTATTTTCATGGCTGCCAGGTACAAACTTGCCTTTCCACTTAGCCAAAGACTGAGGAGGATGTGAAAGTAGTGTCTCTGTCTCTGGTGGTGTCAGTGGGAAATTTATGAAATTTTTAAACCTGTTTGGACTTTCATTGTAGACACGCTTTATAACTCTTAATGTATTATAAAAGTGAACTTTGGTCTGACCGTAATATACAACAGGCCTCTGAGTTGCAATTATCTCCATAAAACAAATGAGATTCTGAATGACATTTAGAAGCATGGTAAAGTGTGAAAACATTAGCCTCTTTTCTTGCTTGCTTTTAATGTCATGTGGTCCCCTCCTGAAAATTTTCTTCGTGTGAACTAAACCCTTTTGCTCACAAGGTATTAGTCTTGCCAAATCTATTACTGCCTTTACTATTAATGCACCTGATGATACCTTCCCCTACAAAAGTCCCTGAGAGCAGTGTTCTGAAGTAGCTATTACGTGTACACAAGGTGGAAAAATTCTTCTCAGGAGAAACAGAAGATGCTATTGGATGGTTTCTAAGTGTCTAAGAACGTACAGGATCAGGAAGAAAATTCCTTAATGGTCAATATTAAGAGGAGATCATGCACAACAAGCTTCATGCACAATTCACTTCATAGTGAATGCAAAACTGGTGCATTTGACAAAAAAAATAAATAAGTGAATTAAACAGTTTTTATAAACTTTTTTTTTCAATTCTTTTCTGTTTTATTTCATTTTCTATTTTTACTGACTTTACTCTTGTTTATTTGAGAAGGGTCAGATACAAAGATTAAAGGCTACTTAGTTATGTTTAGGAGACTTTGGATTCTGAAATCAGCATTTCTAGGCAACTGGGGCTACTAGGAGGATTTTTGTAATGCCTTGAGAAATGTAAGTTTTACAGCTCAGGAGGACCAAATCATGAACATTATTGCAAGCACACATGCCATTTGGAAATATCCTATGTGGACTGCTTTGACTAATAGATGAGGAATTAAAGAAAACAAATGAGCTTTCCAAACCAGCACTCAGGGTTTGAGGAATAGTAGAGCTGATTATTTATACTATTTCATGTCCTCTGTGAAGTGGCAGGGACAAGGCCTGTATACTGATGTATGTAGTAGTATGTTTTAATGCTTTTGAGTATCCAGTTAAAAGCATACTTTTTAGATTTAAAATTTTTCACCCTCCAATCTAGTCTTTCTGAGGAAAAACTTAGAACTGCAAAGAAATATTTCTCCTTCTCCCTCTCTCACCACCTCCATATTTGCTGTTTTTAGCTGCAGGGCAAGCAATTGCAAAATTCATCACCTACTGATACCTTTCTCAAGTCTGGCCCAGAGTTACTACTCAGGTACTTCAGCCTGTTTCTGAAGCCCATCCTCTACAGTGTCTGTCAGTCAGTCTAGAAGATGTACCTTAGAAAGCTGGGCTTGCATGGGGAGATAGATTGAATGTGTAGCAAAGTAGGATAGAACTGAGAGTTAAGTGAACAGTGTAGCCTAAAAGTATGCTGATTTAACCATCTGGGTGACGAGGACTGGATTTTAGAAAGGTTAGGTAGAGCTGCACAAGCACCAAAAAAACACAACCTGCAGACAGGTGACAAAACCCTATACTTTTTTGTTTTCTTTTTATATAACTTAGGTACAGCTAACACATACCTCAGATGCCTTTCAAACAATCTTTTTTACCATTTTTTTATCACTAAGCCAACTTTGTGAATATTAACAGTTGAGTCAACTCACGTCTTCTTATACTTTACTCTTCTACTCTTTCTGTTTACACAGCCATAAAAATGTTTTCTTACATACCAACTGTATCTCAGACTTCTTCTACCTGTAAATATTCTACCAATTCTTCTACCAGTAAATATTTATGTTCATAAATACTACTTTTGTTTCTTCCTTTGTTCCTAAGTTTACATAACTTTTAGAATTAAATGTAAGGTAAGATGGCATAAAATCTTTTCAAATCCCTCCTTCTTACTGCAGTAAAGATAAAAGTATACATGCTAACTTTATAGAGCTTTTTATCAGCTCCTGAAGTTTCTACAAAAGCTTGTTGCTGACCAGGAAACTAGGTCATGCTATTGTTCTTCAATAAAGATGATCTTTTGATGTGTCTCAGCAGCAGCCTGTCTTTAATAGGAATCCTGCGGTTTGAGCTCTTCAGAAATTGAGCTTCATGCCACAGATATTTCCTCTGCTTTAATGAAATCCTTCCATCTGACTCTAAGTTTTGTGATTGATGTGTCCTATTCATGACATGAGGTTATTCTGTGTTGTGTTTATTTAATTATTGAAATATATTTTCATATAGACTCTTTTAAATTTCAGGACTATGTTTACAATTACTTCTGCAAGTTAACACCTGAGATATATTGTATATTTCCAGAGGGTGAACACTAAACATTAGCATGACCAGGCAACAAATGTTGACAAGTAGCCGTAAAATTCAAATTGATCTTCTGTGATCACTAGGAGCATTTTGGAAACCTAATTTCTCAAGAAGCCATGTTTTTTAAACTTTCTAATGCTGAGAAGAAACAAAATACTGTTTTGTTTTGGTGGCTATTTAAACTGCCTATAATAGTAAATACAAATTGCAATATGTGTAACTTTTTTAATGAGATACCCCTTAATATAGATATGAATTATGAATCAATGAAAGAAACTGTCACTAAGTTACCGTGTTATTAATAGGATAAGATACATCATCAGAAATTGTTTAGTAAGTATGTCTGATTTTCTAAAGTCTAAGCTGTTGAATATCTTGCCAGAGCCACAATGTACTTGCGGTTGACTATGAATGACAGAATGACAGAATCACAGAATCTTAGTGGTTGGAAGGGACCTTTGAGATCACCGAGTCCAACCTCATAAAAAAAACAAAACAAAACAAAACCAAAACCCCCACAAAAAACCCTTAAAAAAATAAAACAGAATAAAATAGAATAAAATAAAATAAAATAAAATAAAATAAAATAAAATAAACAAACCAACACCCCCCCAAAAAACCCCAACAAACCCATAAAACCCACAC